>BMAO01007461.1:0-69506 GCA_019973975.1 Trichonephila clavata | reverse complement strand
GGCTGGTCATCTGGCTAGAATGGAATGAAGATCATTGCTGCAAGAAAATCTTTCTTCAAAGGCATGGGAAATAGACTCCGGAGCAGACTGTTACGATGGATTGATTGTGTCCTAAAAGACTTAAATATCTTAAAGGTCAAAAACTGGTAAATAGCTGCAGCAGAGATACCTGAGAAACTTCTGTGGCCAGGCCCTAACAGGCCTGGTTTTCGAGCCACAATAGTTAGGTGAGTTAGTTATGTTAAAATATACTGCTTTATTTTTGCAGAAGATTTTACTTCTATCAATCCCAGCTTGTGTATCCTATATCTAGCTTGAATTCCTAATGATTAATATGAGTATGGTACCTACTTAAAAATAATACACAGTTCATTATTACGGTTACAATTTAAATCTGTATGAAGTTTAAGTTCTGAAAGACATCGTTCATTTAAAAATGCCAAGCTCTACTGTTGCCAATGTGAAAAATATATCATAAAATTATATCAATGGCAATATTTTAAAATACAATAAATACAAATAAAAAGTCAATGGGACGTCAAAAGTCTTATAAAGTTAATAATGTAAAAGGGAATGTTCTAAGCCTTACGAGTTGAATCCTTCTTCGAGCAAAAATGTAAAAATGTACAACGTTGAAAATTTTATAGAAATTCTTTAAACAAAGATTCCTGGGATTTTTTTCCTTTCTTACAATAAACATCATGTCATTGTAAATTCATTTGGAAACCACCACTGACTGCCACACCTTTTCGTATGCATTAAATCATCCTTTCCAAATAATAAGAAAACCCAGGAGACCAACCACCACATCCCCCAGACCCTAAGCACACACCCCTCCTCCAAATTATTCTATCCTCAAGAAAAACCTATGAAAGAGAACCTTGCAAAATGAAAATTTTCTTATTATCTCCCTGGAACATCCACTGACCTGTTTTCTTCCATTATATTCGCCCAGAGAAAAACACCAAGGGAACACTTGAGAGTGACAGAGTAATTGGCGGTTCTAAACAGTTCCTAATCATAGGTTCTGATCCCACCGCTGTATTTTTTTCTTCCGTGTGCTTTATTTGTCCCTGAGCAACACCCCTAGACCTGGGGGATAGGGGGATGGCAGATTTCGAGCCACACACAAGGGCATAGTGCGCACACTGCAAGAGGCAAACACTTTACAAAGGTTCTTCTTTTCTTCAGAGTTGACGTGTATAAGAGCGGCGTTTCGAATTGCCAGTGAAAAGGAAAAGGGCTGTTCCACACTGAACTCTTGACTGCTGCGTCCTATTATAGTATAAAATTCCTTTTGATTCTTTGTTTTTGTTCTTATTTTTGTGCAGTGATGATTGTATTGATGCAAATGTAGAAATGGGAATCAGATAAGAGGAAATTTTAGAACCTATTTTAAAGGGGTTTTTTACAGAGTCGAACAAAAGGTTATTTATGTTAGATATCAATGATGTCACATTTAAATTTGCCATGCCTATTTACGTGTCGAAAGCCGGGAATCTGAAAAATTATGCTAAATCTTGTGATAGGATAGTATAATAATAATTGCTTGGTATAGTAATAATAATATTTCTTAAAATAATTTTTCCATTTATAATACTTTTCTTTTAATGACCGCATATTGTTGAGATTTGTCTTACGAAGCTTGTAGAAAAGAAACTCTTGAATTCTTCTGTTCCGAGGATATCTCTGTCAACAAAATGAAAGTCCCGGACCTCTATTTCAATGAAAACGTACATCTTTCACAGATTTTTCTTTCACACACAAATATGAACTATACAACATAAGGTATAACAGGGACCTTTATATTGAAAAACAATAAACTTGATTAAATTATAACATCGGAAATATAAGTTGCTTTCCTGAAGCATCAAAAAATCACAGTTAAAATCCTCAATTTTCAACAAATAATGTATAACATTTTTTTGAATGTATTCATTAAGAAGTTGATTGTTAGCCTAATTAAGAACATCGAAAATTTTATGTGTGTGTGATGACTGATATATAAATGAAATTATGCTAAAAATTTTTACTGCATACCTTTACAAGAAGAAAAATGAACAGACATAAAAATGTAGGCGTTAACATTCCCAGAAACCCATATGAAAATCTCAAAAAAGATCCATGGGTCCTTAGCTAAAAGTCCAATCGCAGCACAAATCTGATGGTTTTGAATAATCCTCTTGATATGGATGATCATTAGGGGTTGTTCACAATAAGTAAAAGTTGCGATGTCAAGATATGATTAAGAAAGCAAGTTTCCACTAGGTTGCTGTATACTGGTGTCAAGAGATGACTATTCTTTTTACATAAAAACCATATAATGATATTTTATTTTTAAAAAATAGCACTTTGATAACATGCTTTGTCATATGCTATAAATTCAATTCCTTGGTTCAAATCAAAACACATCTTAAAACATATTAGTAATTGAATTTACTGAAGCTACATGAAGCTTTATATGGCTTAGGTCGATTGATTTTCAATAATGAAACCCTATGCAAAACAATCATTAAATTATAATATTTGAGGTAAGAACAATAAAAATAATATTTGAAATAGCATCTTAAATAATAATATTTGAGGTAGGAACACACATTAAATAATAATATTTGAGGTAAAAACATTAAAAAGTATAAGATTTGGAAAATATATTAAAAGATAATATTCGAAGCAGAATACATATAACATAAACTTTTTCAGGGGACTTGGTACGATTTATAAGAATATCTTTGATTTAAATGTTTTTACAATTTTTTGCTCAAGAGTTATAAATATGTTTTCCGTAAACAGTTTTTGGACTCAAAATACTGCAAAAACTTACATATAATATTTTAAGAAAAATCTAAAAATTTATGAAGAGATTTTAAAATGCTACTCCGTACAATTGACGTACACACATGAAATTTGATTTATAAGCGCTTTGAGCTATGCATAATAAAAGTTGGTATGGGTTTTCTGCAAACATGATTGATATTCGTAAAATGATTTTACTAATGTTTAAATTCTAAGTTCAATTGTTCCTTTTAAAAAAATAAGTATTGATTTAAAAATTTTTTCCAACTTTTGTTCCATGTACTTACTAATAGCAATAGTACAGAAAAAGTATCAAAGTATTTGACGCAATAGAGAAAAAGCTTTAGCGTTATTTAATTTTTATTTTAGCAAAATTTATTTTTTTACCATAAGTTATTCTTTCTTTCCGAGATAAACAGTTTAAAATTTTTATTTGCCGTTGGAACGTGAATAAAAATGAATTAATTTTCTGAGATTATTAAAAATTATTTAAAAAAATAAAAAAATTATAGTTTAAAAAAACTCTTTTTATAGTTAATCGAACTAAGTTGTAATTTAATCTTTTAGTCGCCAAATCTGGAAATGGGATCTGGAATTAGTCGCCAGATGCGGGATGGGAATCTGAAAATGGGAAATCGTTAATGCTGATGATCTTGATCATGGACAATGGTTCAAAATTATTGTATTGTCATCGGTCCTTGACAAGTGAGCAAAATTTCGAATTAAACTGACCTTTTAAAGTGGATAAAAATTTAGTTCAAAGATTCCATTTCTTTCAAGTGAAGTTTGTAGAAGAGTGTTAATAATTTTGGTTAAAAAAGATTCGTAAATTTTTATCGTTTTTTGTCAGTTGATCGAACTGTGTTCCCTTAAAATACAATTGAAATTTATTCTTTAAAAATAAATCCTAAGATAAAGTAGATTAAATATCAATTTTTGAAACTCTAAATGTTATCCTCTACCAAATTCAAGTGGTGATAAAAAAGTAGAAAAATATATAACATATCACAAACACTCATAGATTAAACCATCAAGAAACTCCTTTTCGTTAATACCTATAAGTTAATTTTTTTCCAGAATTTCCTTCCTTAATCAGTTTTGTACATCTTTTCCTGCCACACAGTTTCGACGCATCTACAAATCATAAACGTCAGTTCTAAAATTTTTAAGACTACTTATTTCAAGTTAAATAAAAACAAGATATCAATCATTGGCATGGCCAAGTAATTTTAGCGCGTTTTTCACATGTTGTATATTTTACAATAATGCAACTAATGAACTTTTTACTAACAACAAGTAGTGTACTATACTAAAAAAAAAAAAAAATAAATAAAAATTTTTTTTTAAATTATTAAATTTAAATATGATTCGGCTCATCTAGGACACAAATGCGACCAAATACCGAAAACCCGAGGTCAATCGGTTACTTATTGGCTGAGAAAAAGGTACGACAAAATATGGAACGAAGACGAAGACGAAATTTGCGTCCTAATAGCGCTTTTTAGCGCGTTTTTCACGCAGTGAAAAAAAAATCGCTATTAGGTCGCAAATTTCGTCTTCGTTCCATATTTTGTCGAACCTTTTTCTCAGCCAATAAGTAACCGATTGACCTCGGTTTTCGGCATTTGGTCGCATTTGTGCCCTACACATGAGCCAAATCATATATAAATTTAATAATTTTTTAAATTTTTTAAAAATTTTTAAGAATAGTACACACACACTATTATCTGTTAGTAAAAAGTTCATTAGTTGCAGAATTGCAAAATACAACATGTGAAAAACGCGCTAAAATTACTTGGCCATGCCAATGATTGATATCTTGTTTTACACTACGTGAAAAACGCGCTAAAAAGAGATGTAAAAGCATCTTTATTATTTAATTGAATTTTTCTTTTTGGCAGAAAAGAGATAATTTTTGAGAATAAGATTAAACACGTGACTTAAACATAGATGTGTCACGTGACTTTAACACAGAAACTTTTGATGCACACACAAAAAAGAAGACTTATTGATTTATCAGATATAAACAACTTATATAGCAGATACGAAAACCATAACTCCCATTCACCAGTTACTCAACAAGTTATAAACAGAAAAATATAAAAATGTTTTTGATATATTGAAAGTTATTAGATTTATTTATCCCATTTGAGTTGCCTATTGTCAACGCAACACACGATTGTACACATTTTCTTTAATATTAACGATGATTAATGAAACATAAAACTTGGAAGAAAAATTACAACCCTTCAAAAGCTTTCTGTAAAAATAAATATTATAGGTTATATAAATACACGCATAAGTTATTGAATGTGTGTGGTTTTTTTTTACTATTAACAAATAAGCTTTCTATATAAGTACTATAAATTAGAAAGGTTTTGCACATAAAATAGCTCAAAAAAGAAGAAAATCTATGCAATAAAAAAAAATGCCACTTTTAAATCGTTTTACAGAATATTTGAAAGAGAAATTTTGCTATTGTGCTAGCTTTTCTTTGAGAAACAAAATCAAAAATTCGTATCAATTCGTTTTTTGGTTTTAGCCAGGACATCGAACCGGAACTGAACGAAAAAATATCAGTTTATTTTCGGTTCGGTGTATCTTCATACATTTTGTTTCTGTGATCAGCTTATCAATATTTTCTAATTTTACGTCAACCAAATAATTATTCTCATTGCATGTCAACCATATTTACATTTTTGTTTATGATAGAATATATTTTTAGTACACATAAAATAAAATAATTCATTCGAAACTGAACCGAAAACCGTTATTTTGGTGGAACGAAAACCGGAAATGAACCGACATCTTGTTTACAGTTGAGCCTGAACGAAAAAAAATTACGGACCAAAGCCCTGGTTTAGCAGTAAATATTTTTTTAAAAAACAGATTACGCATGAAACTCTTAGAAATGATATCAAAATTGCTAACCCTTACTGATGAATCAATTAAAGATAACAGAATGAAACAAACAGGCTGAATCGAATAAAAAATCAACCAAAACTTCTGATCTTCGTATCTTGTCCCTCTCGTAGCCACAGGTAACTAGAAATTCCTTACAATTACTATCCGAAAAACAGAACAAAAATAAAAATCTTGTTTCCAATAAAACCGCAAAATCGATCTTTTCTATCACTTTAGCATCTAATTGCCCTTCGAAGGAATGATTTGAAACATACATTAATGTGAAAGGAAGAGCGCGATATCATTTTGAACGGAATTTAGGTAAATTTTGACACAATCAATCAATCGTAATAACTGGTCTTCGCTTCACCTACCGCTTCATTCTACTTGCAGTTATGCAGTTGGGCGATGCTCGGGGAAATAGGAAATGCTTAATGTAATACAATAACTTGCCGATAGATGGCAGCGGTAGTGCGTATTAGTTCATTAATGTGATATACTTTTTTTTTAATGAAGAAAATGCAAGGGACATATTTGATATTTTGTCGTTTATAGTTTTCGAATGTTTTTTATTTACTAGCAGAAACGAGTAATTTCTATTTTCTGTAAAATGTAAAAACATTTGTAGACGAGAAAATAATCTAAGTAACTATGTGAAATTTTTAAATTTTTTAAAATTTCCTTGAATTTTAGGAGATTGGCATTGTTTATTATTTTATCTTCACTATGTAATATTTTTTTTGCAAGATTTTATATCATTTTATATACCTTTTGAGAATATCTCATTTTAAGCCTGTTCTTGTATTTTTCATGTAAAAGTGAAATATTGCAACAGTATTTTAATATTTTAATAATTCTAACGATTGAAATAAATCTGTGTTTCTAGTCAGGTTTAGATGAAAGAAATGTGAATTTTAGAATTTTTTTCTTTCTTTTTAGAGATAATCTTTTTTACTGTATTGTTGGTATATTGTACTTACTGTAATGATAGAAAAAGAAATTGTAAATTTATGGAATTTAAAAAATAAGTTTTAAATAGACAGAAGAAAAAAAATGTATATTGGGGACAACTCATAATCAGTTAGACATGTTTATACACTTGGGCATCCTGTCTTGTGTCTGTTTTTTATTCTCAACAAACACCACAAATTTTTATCTTAATTGACGTGCACATGACATTTTCTTACTTCTTTTTTTAGTGCATTTTTCAGCAGAAATTATTATTTTCTGAATGAAAAATAACTATCGCTTAAATGCTCATTTATTTCCCTTTTATGAACAAAGCGTCTTTAATCCTACAATTTTTTTCCTTCTGTTCTTTTGAGTCCCAATAGGAATTAGAAATTCTGGATTACAAAAAGATTGAATTAGATTATAAACTAAATTACAGTAATTAAAAGAGTTATTTGAAATAGTGAAGTGCAATTAAGGTACCGATTACTTGCGAGAACTTTTTTTTTTAAAAAAATGGAGATATGGGAATATTTTTGTGGTTTTTAAGATTTGTTTAGCACCATTTTAAGAAAAATATCCTAAAACTAAGAAGAGAAAAAGAAATTATTGTTACTAAAATGGGGGAAAATTTACAAAAATAACATAATCCATTTTGTACAAAAATTTATGAACAATTTTTCAATTTTGATGTGTTGTTTTGCTATTCATTTTTGAAATGACCTTCAGGATAAGAAATATTTTAATTTTTATAAAAACTAGAGCACTTTATCTTAGTTATTATATGTAATTGCTAAAAAAAAAACAATGATTATATTAACATAAAGGACTGTAAACTTTGTAATAAAACAGTGATTGAAAAATCTGAAGGTTAAGGTCAGTTAATTATTTTCAAAAACTTTTTTAGGAATCGCTGTCCCCGTTTGAGCATTTAAAAAGAACAACTCACATTTTGAGTAAAACGCGTTTTAAAGTATATCTTGTTCAAGGTAATGTCACCTACGCTTTTACTAAAACACTTGTAGCTTTTGTTCTAGTGACGGAAAATAATAAACTTGGTACTTTTATAAAGCTAATAAGATGGAATATAAAATAAATTTTTAAAAAACTAGTCATTTTTTGGCAAAATTCACAATTTTAAGGTAGTCGGATACCTTAACTAACATCGATTGGTGCCATTTAACATTGAGACATGCTGATATTCATCCCTAATACTTTGAAGCACAAAATAGAAAACAATATATGATCTAATGCCATTTCAGCACAGATATTTTAAACATAAAAACTTTTAATCATCAGTTATATTTAAAAATATAACTAGTTTTAACATCAAATTTATTTCATTTTAAAAATTAGATAGGTTAAAAATAAATTTACCGAAGAGGAATAAAAGAGTTTTGTGTTTTTATTATTATTATTTATTTATTCAGTAATAATTGTCCATTTTGAGTACTCAGAATTTATCTTTATCGAATATTATGCGATTTTAAATTAGTTGATTGAAATATTACGTATTCTTCTATTATTTTAGTGCAATATCTGGTGCAATATTTAAAGTCAGATACAGATATATCCATTTACAATGCACTCTCATTAGTAAATTTTATTTGAATAATATTTTTTCTTTCTCAGACAAGTTTGATGAGTATGGAATGATTTTTAACAAAGTATAGCTTTTTCTAAACTTTTTTTTAATGTTGTCCGCTTTATATTAAAGAATAGGACCTGCATTCGGAATATTTTTTTCAGATGTAAAAGTGTTCAATCATTAAAATAATATTCGACTTTGCTATTTTGTAGAGCAGTGCTTCTCAAACTATTTATCGAAGTGGACCGGTCAATTTTCGGTAATTTGGTAAGTTGATTGTTTTAGATTATTTTGGTTTAATAATTTTAATTTGATTGTATTTAAACATATCTTCAAAATAAAATATAGATGCATCAAAAAATAAATGTAAAAGAATTTAGGGTAGAATATACAAAATGATTTACGTATAAAGTCGCACAAACCCGAGATAAATACCCCGCAGTAAATAAAACGAAATAATTTAATGTTCCTTGTGCGGCCCGGTACTATTTGATTCATTTACCGGTACCAGTCCGTTGGGGATCTCTGCTACAAAGAGCAGCATATTTTATCATGCTTTTCATTTTTGTCCGAGTGGATGAATTTTTTCTGGTATAAAATATGTTTTGCACTTTTTCTCCTGTACCTTAATGCTAAATGAGTTATCCTTTACATGTTAAATTTAAAAAAATAAGTATTTATGGAATATTTTGAAATTTTAAAATGCTGTAAACAGATTATGAATTGCTATAATATAATAAGTATTTAGGAATATTTTGAAATTTTAAAAATGCAAAATTATAAACAGATGTATGAATTGCTATAATTATATTAAATATTTATGGAATATTTTGAAATTTCAAAAACACTGTAAACAGATGTACGAATTGTTATAATTATAATAAGTTTTTATGGAATATTTTGAAATTTAAAAAGTCTGTATTATAAACAGATGTATGAATTGTTATAATTGTAATAAGTATTTATGAAATATTTTGAAATTTTAAAAAACGCTGTAAGCAGATGTATGAATTACAATTATAATAAGTTTTTATGGAATATTTTGAAATTTTAAAAACGCTGTATTATAAACAGATGTATGAATTGCTATAATTATAATAAGTATTTATGGAATATTTTGAAATTTTAAAAAAGCTGTATTATAAACAGATGCATGAATTGTTATAATTATATTAAATATTTATGGAATATTTTGAAATTTTAAAACGCTGTAAACAGATGTATGAATTATTATAATTATAATAAATATTTATGGAATATTGTGAAATTTAACAGATGTATTCTTAACAGATGTATGAATTATTATAATTTATTAAGTATTTATGGAATATTTTGAAATTTTAAAAACTCTGTATTTTAAACAGATGTATGAACTGTTATAATTATAATAAATATTTATGGAATATTTTGATTTTTTAAAGACGCTGTATTATAACAGATGTATGTTACAAATTTTCATAAAAATTTAGACTTTTTTCTGCCTGAAAATGTGCTCCGTGTTTAGACGCTTGTACATTTAACATAGGCAGCCTTAAAAATGTTTTCTGAAATTTGTTTGAAAAATGTTATTTGTTTGTAGGGAAATGCTTTTACTTGCTTATAATATAAATAACCTACGTGCTCGGAAAAAAGGAACGAAAGGTATTTCTTACTAGTGGCGAACTAACTTCTTCTAGTTTACATACATATTTATCAACCAGACAGTGTCTCAGTTAAAATTATTTTCTTTTTCTTTCAAAGACAAATTCATCAGAAAATTTAATGCATTCAAAATGATATCGCTTCAAAAACAGGTCAACTAACAGGTCGTAAGTCGTGTCAGAGGTGATATTAAAAATAAAGTTTGCATACATCTTCTCTTGATAACCTTGATTTCTCCTATTTCATGGGGGGGGGGGAAGTACCAAGTAATTTTATTTTACATATTACTAATCATTGCTCATAATTTATTTGGTATTTCCAAACTTTTTTAAGACTTTTATTTATAATCAGTAAGTATATATATATATTCCTTAAGAAAAGATTTATGGGCATTGTCATACAGCTCATTCTACTCAACTTCAGCGGGTGAAAGAGGGAAGATGAGCGCGCGAGGGAAGACGATTTAAAAAAATTATTATTATATAGGAGTTTTAATGGGATGTCTCTGAGTATTATTTTATTAGTGTTTCTAGAGTTTATTTATCAAAGCTTCTTTGAATATTTTAAAATTAATTGGTTAAGATAATAAAGGTGTTGTACGAAACGAAATAAATTCTAGATATCTGAAAATATTTTTTAAATATTTCACTTTCAAAATATATTGTTAAGGATTTTAAAATATTTTTTATAGGAATGTAATATTTTTAGCGGACAGGAAGAATTATATTTTAGTCAAAAATCTTGATTTCACAATCAGGTATTATCTTTTCATTTTTTACTAATGAAATCCTTGAAAAATCCTGTGATTTTCCTTCTTAGTTTCTTATTTCAACTACTTTTTGCAACACAGAATCTCTAAGAAACACAATGAAGCTCTATAAAAATTTATGGATATTTCCTTTGACTTAGTGATAGAATAAATGCAAATTATTTTGAAGAAAATTTAATTGGATTTTTATCTATGGGTGATTATTATGGAAATATTTAAGGAATTCTCTTTCTTTTCTCTCTCTCTTTTTTTTTTTTTCATTTTGTCAACGAATGCATTATCCTCTTCCATTTAAAGACGTTATTTATAATCGCTCTCTCTCTCTATAAAAAGTTTTTCATGATGATGTAATACTTTTTTTTATTTATCTCACACACGAGAGCAATAATAAAAATGCAGTAAGTCCTGTTCAATATTATGGTTGCAAATTGGCAACAAGGCGTGATTTTCAGTTCATTCAACTACTTCAAGCTCAAAGATTAACACATTACATGATAAATGCGTATCTGAACATTGAAGAAGTATGTTTGTATTATAATTACGTAATATATGTAAATTACAGTTTTACAATCTGGGCAATGAGCAAGAACAGTTATATACACCCCCTTATTTTTTTATTTTTTTACATATTTTAGAATTTGTGTTCTTTTTAATTCCATATTCTTTAAGTAGCTGCTTGGAGGGAAAAAAGATTGTATCGACGACCCCCAATTTTGCAAAAGAAAACATATTTCATTTAAAAAACGATCCTGTTACGAAGTATTTTTCAGAAATATTTAGGAATTTCAATATTTTAAATGAATTCGAATTTTGCAGAATTTGTTATTAGGAAATGAGGTCATATTAGAGTACTCGTCAATTAAGGTATCCGACTTCCCTAAAATTGTGAATTTTACCAAAAATTGACAATTTTTTTATGATTTTATTTTATAAGCCATCTTATTAGCTTTATAAAAATACCAAATATATTATTTTCCGTTCACTAGAACAAAAATTACAAGCGTTTTAGTTACAGCAGATATCATAACTTTAAGCAAGATGTCATACTTGAAAACGCATTTTACTCGAAATGTGTGTGTGTTTTTTAAATTGCTCAAGCGGGTTCAGTGATTGCTAAAAAAGTTTTAAAAATAATTAACTGAAATTTTTTTGTGTATGTTCTATAAAATAGTAGAAGCGTTTTAACTTTCAGATTTATCAATCACTGTTTTATTACAAAATTTACAGTCCCTTGTGTTCTAATATAATCACTGTTCTTTTAAGCAATTTCATATAATAACTAAGATAAAGTGCTCTAGTTTTTGTAAAAACTAAAATATCCCTTATCCTGAAGGTCATTTCAAAAATGAGTAGCATAGTAACACATCAGAATTGAAAAATTGAAAATTGTTCATAAACTTTTGGTACAGAATGGGCCGCTTTTATGTTATTTTTTGTAAATTTTTACCCATTTTTTCTCATTTTAGTAATAATATAATTTCTTTTTCTCTTCTTAATTTCAACATATTTTTCTTAAAATGTACTAACAAATCTAAAAACAACAAAAAAATCCCCATATCTCCATTTAAAAAAAAAATGTCGCAAGTAGCTGGTTACCTTAAACTGCTTGATATTTGAGGGGAAATATTTAAAATTTTACTCTAGATGTGAAAGAAATTTGAAAATCAAATTGAAATGAAATGAAGTGCTCTCTAAAATAATTCTAAGCCAACAAGCTAGTACTTTACAATTATTATTTTAATGTTTTTACACCTTAATAATAAAATATGTTACTCTTGTACCATTCAGAAGACATTTCAATGTGAATAAAAATAGATGCGGTAATTTTCCGTTTCACCAACGCAAGCAATAAAGTCGCCAAAAGTTATGCAGCCTTCGCCAAAAGGAATATTCCTGATGGTAACCTTTTACCACAACATTTGCAAAACAAGTTGTGGTCTATTCTTATCAGACGTCTTTTACATACAGTAGAATTCCGATAATCCGGCACGTTCGGGACCGGCTCGGTGCCGGACTACCGAAAATTCCGGTCTATCGGGCGGTAATTATAAGAACAATTAGGTTAATAATTAAACTACAAATACAGTATGCAAATACATACAACAAAGTTTATTTTACATTTCATATAATGTATGTACACGTACTGTAAAACATATTTCACTTAGATTTAAAAAAGTCACGAATGTCTTTTTGTTTTCTTGACTCTCTTTTGGCGTTTAGTATAAAATTTATTTTTAATGATATGGAAATCAATAATTTCTGAAGCACTGTAGCTAGTACTAGCCTCAGCAAAAGAGATAAACTTATTTAGTGATTCTGCAGCTTCTGCCCAGCTGATTTTTTCCTTTTCTTCCGTTTCGGCAACTGAGTCACTTTCTTCAAGATTTTGAGTAGGCCGAGGGTTTACTACAATGTTGATAATGTCCTCATCGGTTAGTTCTTGTTCAACATGCTCATTCTCGTCGATTAGAAGCCACTCCTCTGCCTCATCTTCAGGCAGGTTTTTAAAGGGATTGTCAGCATTTCTAACGACATCCAAAACTTTGGTCAGAGCGTCTTGATGGTTTTTCTTTTATTTTTCTGCAGAGTTTTGGTTTGCTGAAAGTGTTTCTCCAGTTACATCAAGTCTTCGAATTCCATGCCGAAACTTAAAGTTTCTTAGCCAACCATCAGAATAATTACATTCACTTTCAGCAACTCCTAAATCTTGTCCGAATTTCTTTGCCTTTTCAACAATCATTGGCCCTGTTACCGGCTTTCCTTCAGAACGTACTGCACTAAACCATTTGAACAATATACTATCTACCTGTTCCAGTTTTGGTTTTTTTTAATGTTTGTCTAGAAGCCAATTTTTCAGTTGTTACCGATTGAGAACCAAACTTCATTAGTTCATCTTTTTGTTTTTTAATGTCATAAATAGTTGATGAGCCAATATTAAACTCATTCATTAAAACATTTCTATTCTCGCCTTTTTCTAGCCGTTTGATGATTTCTAGTTTCTGATTGAGAGTCAGTGTTACGTGTTTTCGTTTCTCTCCTTTTGAACTCGAAGGCTTGGGTTTTGAAAACATGGTTACTGTACAGTTAGAACGAAAATCACTTTTTTATAAACAGTTTCAAAAGTTACGTTTACTGCGATGTGAAAGGACACAAAACAACAACGCACCAAAAAATGTCGAAGACGCTTCGTGATTGATTAACGGAGCTGCACTGCACCTGAATTTGTTGTGACAGCTGAGACTAGCCGACCGCTAATTGTTTCCGAACAATACCGAACGCTTCCGGATGATCCCGAAAACTTCCGAATAGCTCTCGAGCCTTTTTATTTGCTTTAAAGACACACTTTTGGCGAAAACCAAAATTTTTACCATTTTCCGGAGCGATGCCGGACTATCAGGCATTCCGGACTGTTGGATGCCGGACTAATGGACTTCTACTGTAATACATCTAAAATGGATGAAAAATCAATGGTAACTTTTTCTTTTTTGTGCATATTGTGTGTTATCGCCAATAACGCTAACTTGGCAAGATTTGCGCCGACAATAGGAAAAGATACCTAAGATTCTCATATTAAAAATTATTCTACCTTGATTTCTGTCCTTTAAATTTTATAAACGAACAAATAAAATAATACTTTTGGAATTTAATAATGTTTTTTAAAAAAGTGTTTCATTAAATATTTAATTTTTTTTTATCTATAAAAGAATAATCGATTGACTTAAATTGTAAATTAAAGAAAAGCCTTGGAAAAACTATTTTTAGGGGGGTATTAAATCTATTTATCCATTACTAATAAATTATTTGATAAAGGCTTATATATATATATATATATATATATATATATATATATATATATATATATATATATATATATATAATTTGCTTATTGTAGAGATTATAAAAAAATAGTGTTTGATCCCAATCTTTTCCAAAATTTATGTGCAATGAAGATTTGTATACTCGTGATAATTCGCCGGTTTCAAAGAAAGAAAAGTGCATTATTTATGAAAACTATATATTTTTTGTTTAGGTTATTTGCTTCGTTTGTTTTTTCCCTTCTTTTGTTAACAAATATATATCTGAAGTGATAAATGGTAACTCTTCAAGGATTTTCATGTATATATATAACTATGCAATTTTTCTAAATAAAGAGGTTTTTCTAAATCTCAGGATAAAACATAATCTTCTTATCACGAAAGACACTGGATTTTAAATGTTTTCGACCTAGCATTTTCAAGGAATTTTCACTGACATCCGTTCAGTTTTAAAAAACAAACTATTAGTCCTTAAATTAGGAATGTTTATGTTTCATCCATATTTAAAATCTTACTTTTTACATTATTCACTGAAACTGTAAGAGATATTAATAATAACATCTGAAAAGTTCTCCTGTAGATTTAAAAAAATATTTTTTCAAAAATTCAATAATAATGATTACAATTTTTTTTTCTCTTACGAAGTGTTATCAGAAGAGGCTGTATTGCATGTTTCAAAAATGCAAATACAAAAAGGAGACAGTGAAAATAATATATTAGTTTTTTAGAAAAAAAATCCTAAGAATAATGTGGTTATGAGATTTAAATTGAAATTTTAATATTTTGAAAAGAAAAAAAAAGTCTTCATCTACAAATAATGAAATAATTTAATATCGAGAAAATACTAAAATATAAGATACAGAAAAATTATACTTTTGAAATATGGATTTCCTGATTTTGAAATATGGATTTACTCATTGAAAATTATTAAAAATGCGTTAACAAAAAGACAGAAATCATATGAGATAATGTCCAGTATTTCATGCATTTAGAATTGATTTAGAACTTTTTATTTTTGATATGTGTATAAGTGTTTTAAAAAGATACAAGTTTTTATAACATTTATATGTATAAGTATTTTATAATTTTTAAAAGTAATATAAATATAATTTATTTTAATCTTTCAAAGAAAATATTGCAGTACTTCATTAAGCACAGTATGTTTGTGTGAGATTGTATACTAACTAAAAAAAAAGCATATTTATACAAATATATCTTCAAAATAGAAGAAAATGTTTTCTGTTGTAAAATTTTTGTTATATTCCTAATTTTTTAATTTAAAAATCTGTATTTAAAAATCTGTCTAAACCCTTTTAAAAGACAAAAAAGGAAATAAAAAAATCAAGGGAGAAAAATTATTTTTTTCTGTGGAATATGATTTTGTATTTCTTCTTTCGTGAATGCCTGAAACAACAAAAACAATTAAAATAGCATAAAAGAAAAGTTTCAATAACGACACCGTGATATTTAAGCCGATGTCTTATATTTCCATTTAAAATAATAGTTCTTATTGTGTTGAGCTTGATCGCAGAACGCATGCGCAATTGAATTTCCTTTTATTCATATAACAGTGTGACTGTTATATGATACAAGAAAATTCCTTGAATCTAAACAACCAGTTAGCAAATTCGAGTTTAGCTATTTTCCGTCATGCAAAAGCGATAGTAAAGATTAGGAAAGCCCACAAACTTCGAAAAATTTCGTAAGAGAATAATAAATAAGATGCCAGTGGATCCCAGACAATAGAAGGCGCGGCTGAAATATAAACATTTATGCAAATATGTCACTATCTCGAATTTCGTTCCATCCGGAGACTATTGTCTAAAGCAGAAAATTCTTCACATGTAACTGCAAACCGTAACTTCCAGTATATGCTTCTCTAGATGGATGTTCATCAAATAACGTGATCTCAGGAATTATGATGAAAATTTTCAAATAATATAGAAAAAAAGGAAATACCAGAAACATTTTTATTGTAATATTTTCTTACTAAACTTCTAAAATTCTGTGGTGATTGTTCGATTAATGAACAATGAAGGGAGAAATAAACATTTAAATGTCAAAGAAATATTAGTAATAAGTATTTTTATCGTACCTTTAGCGTCTTATGGTTAAAAAAAATTAAGAATTTCATTCCTTATTTTTAAACACACACGTCTTATAAAATGTTAATTTAATAATCACAATTTTTTCTGATCATTTTCTTATTGATACTTTCAATATCTTTTTCTTTAACCATGAGGACAAATGAATCTCATGGATTAGAATAGAGTTTTTTTTTATTATATGTTTTAAATTAAACTATATTCAGCAATTTATTATAAATGCTTGTAAATGCACGTTACTTTCCATTTAATGTAAATTTTTATGAATATTTTAGTGTTGGTTTTACTGAACTTAATTAAGCAATCAAAGAGTATTGTATTAATATTTGTCAAACGATATAAAAGAATTTTCTCGAAAAAAAGATTTCACAATTAAATTTTAACAGTTTATAAAAAAAGGGTAAAATATATAAAAACACATTTTTGTTTTCCTATGATTTACCAGGGATTAAATTGAAGTGTCTCTCTTCATATTAGCCTTATTGTCATAAGAACAAATGTTTAGAATGCGCGATAAATATCCATTAGAAAAATATATTTATCGTAATATAAATTTTAAAAAATCATATACTTTAAGTTATGTTTATTAGTAAATTCCAACAATTAAATCACTTATTTTCATAAAAATTGAGAAACAATAGAAAGTTTGAAATCCTGCTATATCTCTTTCGTATACGTTTTAAAAAAAGAATTTTTAAAAATAAATTTTAAAATTTTTTTTATAATGATATATTTTTAGGGCTCATTTTAAAAAAGAATTTTTAGCAGGTAATTCATATTCTGTACCTTATTCAGTAAATACTTTTATAAAGAATAAATAAGTTATTCTTAATTTATTAAACTGTTTATTCTTTTTTGTATACATTTATTATTTTTGTACTTTATAATAATCTTAAGAATTTTGCTTGAAATAATAACGCGTACATTCGCTAACGGAATTTCAACTCCAGGGTAACTTTGGATTCATAATAATTCTCTCTTTTTAGATTAATTAAAATTAAGTTATGTATTTTAATATGCATAAAAACATTCTGCACAGTTCAGAAGGAAAAAAACCCAGAACCGTTACATGATTCTTAATATTAGTTTCTGTGTTCATAGATGATAAAAAAAATTTTTAAAAAAGAAGTGCATCCAAAGAAAAAAATGATCGTATTAAAATTATTTAAAATGAATTTCAGAGCAACTGCAGCAGTTTCTAAATCAGTAACTGTTTAGGGATTATTGCTCTGTTAGTAGGAAAATACAGCTGGAAAAAGTTTACATGGAAAATAGCTTTCGGATTTGTTTATTTTTAAAAGTTTTATATTTAATTTTGGTTCTTATTTATTTTAGTGTTCTATTCCATCAGTGTACTCTCGTAGAAACATCAATTTTAATTAATTGAAAGCATACGTTTAAACAAGTACACTGAATCAAAATAAATAACTTATTGCTGATGCTTACATAGGTAGTTTTTTTTTATATACAAGGTGGTTATTATAATAAAAGTTCCTCCTTCAAAATGCTATAAAATAAAGAATCACTGATTAAAATGACTTCAGATTTGAAATGAATATTCTTCATAAGGAGAAAAACGGTATCGTATAAGAAACAGTTCCAGCGTATCAATAGATAGCTCTGTAAGCAGCGTAACGAAAGTGGATTCGGCTGCGAATTGCTTTTTGAATTGATTTATGACTGTTTTGGCATGAGTTGCTCATTGCACCAACTGTATTTTTAAATGTGTATGATTGTTTCAGTTTTTTGATAGAAAAAAATGACTTCCAAATTATTTAACAGTTGTTGCACTGTTAGTGAGAAGCACATCCGCCACGGCAAGATCGTACCACATTGTGTGGAGAAAATCGGTTTTTATAATTGCCCTTTGGCCAGAAACCACATAAAAAGCAACATTGAAAACGCCAAAGAATTTTTCTTTTTTGTGCCATATCTTTCTTTATGTGCCCCCTTCTTTATGTATATTCAATTCAAATTTGGGCCATGTTTCTTTTTTACAGCAATTTGAAAGTGGAACTTTTAACTATATAATCATCCTGTTAAAGTGAACAAATTCTAAATGCTAAGGAATTTAAAGAAACGAGAATAAATATAAATATAATTATGCTTATAATCTGATTCGCGTTCATTAAAACATTACACACCCATTTAAGGGGAAAAGTCATTAAAATCAACAAAATGGTGAGAAAACAAAAGGGGTATTTTATTTTTTACCGAGTTGTATTTTAAATTGTTATCGTCCATTATGTTCCATAAAGGTATTGACGATCTTAGGGTGATACAAATCTTACCAATTTTTTAAGTACAGAACTTACAATATTTTAAAACTGATTATCTATTTTCACCAACCTTGACGAAAACTAACGCAGAACCTTACATCTTCTACATCTGTGGCAAAGAAACATGAAACAAAAAGGGAGCATTATATGCAAACGAGGAATAAAATACGGCTGATTCGCAGCTTTTACGATGCAATCGCGACTAATGCATTTTACCTTTGATTTACTTCCATTGTGCTAGTGATTTTTTTTTTATTTATTTTTTTTACCGAGAAACCTGAAGAGAAAAAGAAAGAAAAAAATTCATAGCTGTAAAATATAAAATCTTTCATTTCTTCTTTCTGTTATATCTTTTTAGGTGAAGGTATTAGAGAAGTTAAACGCTTTTTGTCTGCCCTCGGCGAAGAAAATTGTTCAAGATGGCTGCCACTGATAAAAATAACAACTCGATTCGAAGCCAGATAGAACGATATGGGCAAAAAAACGCGCTAAGTTTTTCGAAGCTGATAATCATAACTCCTGTCAGACCTTATTCTAACTTACCGGTTGCCATGACAACGGACTACTATCCGATAGTAAAGCGGATGTATGCCTTAGGGTTGGTGTGGAGGGGCGGAGCTGAACGGAATTGTTAATGAATGGTTAATTATTCATCCTTACATTTTTTTGTAGAAATATATCCTTCGGTGGTCCGTAACGGTGTTACATAAACATCCGTTATCTCAGAATGTTTAATATTGCTTTCACATTCTTTTTAAAATGTCATTTTCCACCTGGTAATGTGTTTGGATTTGATGTCACTCATTTAACTTCTTTAAGGGAAAAAATGAAGATCAAGTTCAGAATAAATCCGATTAGAGTATAAGATTGGTATGAATTCGAATGGGGCGGATGAATATATATTTTTATGATTATGTTAAACTAGAATTCCTCCATTTTACCATTGCAGATATATGCGCTGTATTTAATGCGATTTTTGTCCCTGTAACAAAATATTTGGGAAGAACTAAAAACATAAGATCTTTTGAATTAAATCATTTTACTTGTTATGGATTTTTATTTGTAATTTAGAATTTGGCACTGCAGAAAGAAAAAAAAAAGAAGCGTTTTTTTATCCTATTTATTATAATCACAATAATAATTTTAAGTTACAATTGTTTGGAGAAAATGAGACGGAAAAGAAATATATACTATTTAAGAACTTTGAATTTCTTCTTGGCCATGCCTTACATAATTCGATTATTGTTCTTTGTGTTATCTCATGAATTTAAATTTCGTTCTTATATTTGGACAATTATTTTATTAACCATAGACCGTAATAGAATTTAGAGAAATCCATTTTTATATGCTGTTTTACACAAAAGAGGAATTCTTATCTACATTTTGCATTTGAGCAATGTTTGGTTTTTCTTTCTTTTCTTCCCAAACTGTTATTATTTTTGTAATTATATTGATTTTTCTTACAATATAGTTTATTTCCCTTTTTTTTTCAAACAAAAATAAATTATTTCTTAAGCATATTCAACATTAAGCTGTTCAAGAATACCTTCAGCTTCATCGAATAACGCTCTAGTAAAAATTTTAATATTAATGGTATTCATATAATACGAAGTAATATTACAAAATCAAAACCTGATCGGAACTTTTCGGTGAGTATGGCGCAAATCTCGCCAATTGAACACTTTTGTCAACGATAGACAAAATATACTTGTACATAGAAAAAAGCTACTTCTGTTGTTTGTTATAGTTTTATTGAATTACTAAATTAAGCCGCGCTATTTAGGAATGTTTCTTCTAGAACTTATTACAACATTTGGGCGATTTATCGCCTGAGCTCTGCTAACCACAAAGTACCAATTATTTTTTTTAAGAATTGATTTGGTGAAAATGTGAAAACATCCGAAAGAGAAATTTTAACGATTCAAAATTGAGATACAGCATAAAAATATTTTAACTTTAAAAACACTCGAAAAAGGTATTACTTTTCGTAATGGATATATATAAGTATGATTGACTTGTCCACAACATATATCTGCTAAGATAATATATGTTATCTGCTAATATGATGATTTCCTATACTGAAAATAAATTAATATTTTTTTTGAAGAAAATTTAAGCGAATATTTGGGAAATCCTGTGATTTTCCGATATTCTACAAGAATTATGTTCAAACTGAAATTTTCATGCTTACTGTTTTTCCTTGATTCATTTCTCGAAAAATATAATTTTTTACCACGTCTTTAAAAAGAACCAATTTCATTTACTTTGAATAATACTTCAAGATCAAAATAGGATAAAGTAATCATGATCAATTCATATATTTTAATTCTATTCACTTACATTTAAATAGATCAAAGTATTGAAAAAATATACTGCTTCTGGTTGATTAAAATGAATGACAGAATTCAAACTCTTCTCCAACTTTTAAAAGACATTGATATATCAAAATATTTATTTGAACTCTAATTCAAAAGACTTCTTTTACTTTGTTCAATGCGATTTGAATCAAAAACTTTCTAGAAAAACGAATATAAACAGGTATATTTTTATTAAAGAAGCTTTATGCCAATTCTGAAAAGGTTCATAGACTATTCAAATAAAAGATGTGTTTATTCGACTACAGAAGGAAACGAGAAGTCGAATTGGATTTGCCAATCAATCAAATACTAAAAGGAAGTGAATATTCGAAAGAAGACGAATGGAATGTCAACCAACTAAACAAAATGAAATGAAATGAAAGAAAAGTCAAAAGAATTTTTCCTAATTGCGCCATGGCGCAATCATAATGGCTGCTGCGGTTTTCAAAACGGAACTTAAATCTCCGTAGATGACGCACTGGATATGAAGTAGATTTTACATTTTCGCCAAAAAGAAGGAACGAACAAGCAAAATAGCTGAGACAGTACCTTGCTTTTCCATGAATATTTATAAGGCAATAAAGAATTTCATTGCGAAATTTTCAAAAATAAGTTTACGTTCTATGATAAGCCTAGTTTTAAAATTTTCCAACAAAATTGTAGTGCGTTTTTTTCATATAAATGCTCGCAACAAAGTAATTTCTGATGCATTTCTAAAAATATGATATAAAAAAGTTTGGCAGTTCACAGCATGTAAAAAATCATATTGCAGGTATACCTTACTTTTAACCATTGATTACCAAGTAAATTTAGAATGTCTTGTCCGGGGTGCCAAGGTTTTATTTTAAAGAAAGCATGAAATTTTACAAAATATAATAATATTAAATTATTGATACACATTGATTGACAATTGCTAAGGAACATGTGATTTGTGCAAAATTGTGTCTCAGACACTGACCGATAAAAGTAAATTTAAGTTCAGAGGGCGTGGTAGATCAGGACTCGTTATCTGTATAAAAGATAGTGCACAAGCTCATGATTCATACTAAAATTCATGCTATTTAATGTTTGGCGAAAATAGTGCTGGATCTTATAAAAGTTTCTTCTCTGAAATTCTGTTTGGTTCTTGCAATAATTAAGAGGAAAATGTCAGCAAGACATCATTTGAGTGACTACGATTGTGGACGAGCAGTTGGACGGCTGGAAGCAAGTCAAAGTGTCATCTGCTGTAATGGGTGTATCAAAGTCATCTCGCGATTAAAGAAGATAGCTGAAGGTGGAAATACTTTGCGAAATCATGCCGAGGGTCATGGTAGGCAGATCACACTTTTAGAGGATCGCTATGTAGCCCTCGTGACAAAAAGGAACAGAAGTTTCACTCCTGGCCAGATAGCTGCAAACCTTGCAACTGCTACCGGTACTCATGTTTCAGCAAGAACCATCACACGACGATTAAATCAAGTTGGTTTGTATGCACGGAAGCCTGTTCGTTGCAACCCATTTCAACCACGCCATCGTCGAGAGAGATTACGCTGGTGTAAAGAACATGTTAGTTGGGATCACCAAAGTTGGATTAGTGTGATGTTCTCCGACAAATATCGTTTGAGTGTGACAGTTGATTCTGGCCATTAATTACTGAGGAGAAAGTGTGGAAAACGTTACACACAAAAGTTTGTTTGTGAACGTGATCGGTACCGGCTCAGGCGTGATGGTGTGGTCAGGCATCATGCACAATAACAGAACACCGCAACACATCTTTGAGCGAAGAAGCGTTACATCGCAACTGTATTGCAGCGAGATTATTCTGGATAATATATATATGTTCGTATTTATAAGGATACTGTAGGTCCAGACTTTCTGTTTATGGACGATAATGTGTGACCACACAGAAGCGTTGAGGTACTGGACACACTGCAAAGCGAAAATATTCTCCGTTTGCAATGGCCTGCTTACTCTCGCGACCTAAATCCTATTGAATATACCAAGGATGCTTTTGGCAGACGCCCCGTTCAGCGCAAGAGCTCAAAACCGCCTTGAGACAGGAGTGGGACAATATCCCCAAGGACTCCTCGACAGTTTAGTGAAGAGCATGGAGCAAAAAGTGCACTAGTGTCCATGGTCAACACACATCTTTCTGAGGCACTCATGACTGCATCTTTCTGAACTGAAGATTAATTTTTTGTGTCTGTTTGGAAATCATTCAAAGAGCATCTTTTATTGTTTTTAGGTTTTTAATTCTTCGATGTAGCGATATTTGTACCATTTTGATCTGTAATAAATGCACATTGTTCCTACTAAATATGTACTTAATTTAATTTCGTCAATCATTTGTCTATTCTTAATTATTCCGAAAAACGTAACTGTTCCTTAGCAGTTTTCAAGCAGTGCAATGTTGAAATAGCATTTGCTATAATTTTTATTTAAAAAAACATTACGAGATAACTCGTTGCCTGGCGTCACTGAATAAGATTCCTGTGACGAGTGCCCTTTACGAGTTATCTCATTGTGTGTGTGTGTTTTTCAATAAAAATCATCATATACAAAGATTTTTTCTCGTTTTGCTTGATTTTACTACCTCGTCACCTAGATTCATCTGGCAACAGTCACATGTGTAATATTATGTCAGATTTCCATAGAGACGTGCAATGATCCTCGCTGGGAAAACCTATAAGGAGATGGTAGTTTCAAAAAGTTGTAAAATAATAAAAATGAATTGATAAGTAATAATTAGCAGGCCAGAAGAAAACCATCTGTTTTTCCAAGAAAATCCTTATATCCTACTCCTAATCTTCCCGCAGAATCCGTATAAGTTCTATAACCAAAGAAATAAAGGGACTAAAATGATGAGGACATGTCAATTTAATCAGTTATGCATTTATTTGATGGCGACGGCAGCAATACAGGAGAAAGCAGCAACTATAATACAAATGCAACTAGTTTTCGTTACTTAGAACCTCTTCCTCCCACAGAAAGAAAAGGATGCCTACAAAGCCATGTCATGTGTACAAAAAACAAAAAAAAAAACGTAAGGAGATTAGGTATTTTTGAACAGTGCGTCCCAATAACCTAGCACTTCACATTCGTCCTTGCTTTAAAGCTCATCATATACAGCAGCAACAATAAAAATATTCTTTTATTTTTTTAGAATAAGTTCATATATGTATAACTATTATGCTATAATCTAATCGTCTACGTTATAATTTTAACTATAAAAATTGTTAATTACATGTTTTTTGCACTATAAAAATTATTTATTCATCCTTTTTAATAATTCCTAACTCAAATGGAGATAAGTAATCAATCTAAAATTGAATCCCTAACTACGAGATATCTCGTAGTTGGCAGCCAATGGGTTAAAATAGTACATTATCTTGCTTTTGCTTACTTTATGCATAACCAACATTGAATAGTTTACCATTTTTTTAGGGCGGAGGGGTATATTTTAAAAAGCATCTACCGCAAAACATAATCTTAATGCTAAAAGTTAAAAATCTGTTGGTCTCTCTCTATGGGAGAAGACCAAATACCCTCGCCCTCTTGTATACATCACTGTACATGATATCATATTTCAAAAATAGTAAATCTGTAGATTTTTTTGGATTATGACAACTAATAGAAATAATTATTGTTTTATTTAAGATGTCTTCGAATAAAATGAAAGTAAATAATCCAAAATCAGGATAACTTTTTAGATTGAAAAAAGTTCCAATATCAATATTTTATTCTATCTTCGATTGCCTTTAGATAATAGTATATTTTATTATACTATTAATTTTTGTTACATCAATTTTAACACGCTTTTATAAGTTTCACTTGCATGTAACGGAATCTTGGAACTCGATTTTCACCCACTTAAAAAGGTCAGATTAATTCGAAATTTTGCACACTTGTCAAGGCCCGATGACAATACAATAATTTCATAATTTTGTTTCCTTGTCCTCATCAGGATCATCAGGAATCACGATAATCAGATTTGGCGACAATTAAATATATCACTTCCAGATTTGGCAACTTATTGCACATACAATTTTCAGATTTGGCTACTAATTTGATATACCATTTTCAGATTTGGCGACTAATTCCATATAACATTTCCAGATTTGGTGACTAATTTCAGATTTAGCAACTAAAAGAAAAAGGTGTAACCCTACAGCGAGTGTTTCTAATTAATACACTTGTGGTTTATAAAAATAAAACAAACAAAAAAAAGTGTTCTGTATGTGAGAAAGTGGAGAGTGTTATCAATTTCTTACCAATTTTTTAAAATATTTTTTAAAAAAATTTCTGTGCTTAATACTTTTTACCGCACACCGTGTTTTTCGCTTTGGCTGCTGATGACAAAAATGGGTTTTTCACTTTGCTGCCTCAAATGAAAAATTTATGTATTTCCTGGAATGTTTCTAAATTTTTTAAGCACATTACATTAAAAAGTATATTTGAGCACATCACGAGTTTATTCGTAAAATGGGATTTAAAAAATGTGTTTTGAGTTCAGGTTAGGCTTATCTAACTTAAGACGATGCAATGACCAGAAGATTGGAAATGTTCAAGTAGCACATTAATCAAACTTCTAACGCTTCAATCATGTGATCACTTTTAATATTACAGGTTGTGTTGCTATATGGTGATGGAATACAAATAAATGAAACAACGCAAAAACATATAATTAATTCAAACCAACTGTTCAGAATAGCACATTAGAAAATTCCATATGGTATAAGGGTAAATTTGCTTTCAGCAATAATAATTTGGTAAATAAATTCCTGTTTAAAAATCACAATAAAAAATATGTAAAAATTACTTATTTTATCAAATATGTTAATCCAAGACTCTTACAATCATAATGTCTTAAATGAAGTCAGGATGAGTTTGTTTTTAACATGTCAGCCACACAATAGGCTCAATTAATGTGACGTCATAGTCACATGATAATGATAACCACGTGTTTTTAGCCAATCAGCTCAAAATCTCATGTGACGCCATAGTCACACGATAAAAGTAATCATGTGTTTTCAGCTAATCTGTTCATGAGATTCGTTGTTGCCAATTTTTTATCTTTTCTCAGAAACTTTCTCTTAAATAAATACAAATTTGTCAACAACAATAATGCACATAGATAGACAAAATGCATTTTATTTAAACGTACATACAAAAAAAAAATTTTTTTTTTTATAACATTTGAACATTTTTACCCAATTGTAAAATTTGAAATTTTACCCAAGTTTGACAAATAGAGCAACAAGTACAATTAGTTTGATATCTGCTTTGAATTCGATGGAGAACACGTGTTTGTCTTTATCATTTGACCTTCATAAATTGAGCCCATTTGAAACACACATGACTAATTCACAAACTCAAGCGTAAAATTCTCAGAGAATTAAAAAAATATTTGAAAAATTGAACTATCGTCTGATTATTAATAATATCAATGCCCGACTACATGGGGGAAAAAAGCCATCGTTTGAAAATTTGACTTAATTTAGTTATGTCACTTTAAGTAAAGGATAATAAATATACATTCACCTGTCCCGAAGCTGCTGGGGAAATTAGACTTGTTTCTTTGGTGGTCTTGTTATCAATCATTTTATGTTAATAATGACACTCATATCACTTACATATTTGAATAAATTAGCCACCAACAATTAGAGCTAGAAAATTGGGGATGTTGATGTCATCTTCAAAAACTCATACTTTGAATAACAGTATAGTAACGAAAATTATAAATAACTCGAACAACAAAAAAAAAAGAAAAAAATACAAAATAAGAAAATAAGGCTGCTTTTTTTACTGCCGTGCAAAAAATTATTTATGCATACTTTTTGGATGAGATAATGACTAAATGAGGTGCATGATATCGAAAATTCAACACTAAGTACAGTAACACCCCGAACTTATGCAATTGGTGGGACTGAGTGATAACCGAGTAAATCGAATTCCCGTAAGTCAGGGTATAATTTCGCATATAAGTATATATAAATTATTTTATATTTCGCATTGAATTCATATAAATTATTATTTAGGGCCGAAGACGAAAGAAAATAATTTAAGAAATATGTTGGATAAAATTTTAGATAACCCCCAAATACGAAATGGCAAACCGAAGTTATTTTGATGTAGAAGGTTTGATAAAAATCTAACAAAATAGTCTGCTAGCTCGAAGATTTCTTTTTCTCTCGTATAATTTCTTAGTAGCAGCATGCAAATAATTTTTTTATTCCTTGTTTTGTTGAAAAAATCGTTGGAGTCTATTTCCTATAATGTGCAACTTTTTTTCAATTAAATTGAGGCTTTCTGTCGAATTCTTAACCGTCATTCGATCGTCTGATTGAACTGGGTCTACAGACTCAAGTTCTTCAATGTCTTGCTCTTGTTTATGCATTTCTAATAGATCATCAATTGTCCGCCCATGATTTTGGGAATCCAGCAGTTCTTGAAAGCGTTTGCGCACACGTAAAAATTGCTAGTTATTTATTCAATAATTAATTTTTTACTATTTTTTGTTCCCGAAAATCGAAAAAATCAAAAAAATATTTGGGCAATGTATTGAAGCATGATACAAGAATGTTGGATCCCTCCTCCCTTAAAAATTCCTGTGTGCGCTACTGCTTAAACGTCATCATACTATCCACTTCTAAATTTATTTGTCTGAAAAGATCGACAACTTCTTCAATCACATGACCAATTTCATCTGGCTTTGGTATTGATTCCACCTGAGTTTCAGTAATGGGGAGGAAAAAAGACACAGTCTCGACGAGGATTGAAAATCGCTAACTCCGGATTTCATAAGTCGGGGTAGCGTAAATCGAGGTATTACTGCAGTTAGAAAGGGAAGAAACACTTAGCAAATAAATAGATAGAATTTATAGAGAGAATAAAAAAGTTTCATTTTGAAATGATATTCGTAACACAAAGTGAAAACAACGTCAGCGTAATAGCAGGACTGTTTTACAATTTCTCATGGTCCTGGGTCCCTATATAGAAGTAAGCCCCACCTGCGACTATTTTAACGTCGGCAACAGTGGCGTAACGTACACCCCCGCAACCCCGCGAAGTGGGGGGGGGGTCTAGGGAATCCAAAGCCTGGCTGATACGAAGTATATATGGTTTTGCAATCCTTTGTAAGATCCGGCTTGGAGCCCAAAACCTGACTTTGCAGGGAGGGGGGGGGGGCTAATGTTCTCCGTTACGCCACTGGTCGGCAACCTATGGCACACATGCCACATAGTACACTTCTTAGTGGTATTCTACACTTATCTCCAGTTGTGTAAATTTTTGAGTGGATGGAAGTTGATAATTCTGAAATGGCGCTTGTTGGACGAACATCTTCAGAATTACGGAAAGCAACATTTACGGAATTACAAAAAAATCTGAAAGATAACTAACGATAAATTGAGAACTATTTTTTAGATTATTGAATGCTATTTCTAGATAGGTTTAATTGCTTGAAGAAAATTGCATATACTCTGCTTTCCATTTTTGGTTTTATATATCTATGTGAAAAATTCTTTTATCTATGAAAAATATTTTGAGCCCGAAAAGAATTGTTCAACAACTCAATGCTCAGAATCGTGCCAAAATGATAGATAAAAAATCATACCTCCCGATATTACGTTATGCCGAAGAGCAATACACAATTTTAACATTTTATTCATGTCAAAGGAACAATTTTATTTTATGTTAATAAATATCTTAAAATGCAAAATTAATAGGTAATATAGCTTTATATTCTTGACCTCTTTTCCCTAACTTCCCATACATTGTTGTGGAAATCGAATTGTTTCAAATATTTTCTACAGTGTGGCATACTGAGTCCTATTGGTGGATTGGTTTGGCACGTCATAGCTACGCATATACTACATATCTACTATGGCCCTATAGCTACGTCATAGCTACCATTATTTGACACGCCATAATACAGGGTAGCTAAGACTATAGCGCCCAAGCTACCCTGTCCCTGATATTTTGCATACGTTATCAAATACTTGTACAAACGGTAACCCGTAACAAACAAATGTGCGTCTCTCACAATCTCACAAACCTTGCACAAGTAGCGCACACAAAATATTTTCAAGGGGCTCCAGGGTTGAAAGTCCATCATTCTTGTATCATACCCCAATACGTCCCGCCAAGCATATTCCTTTGATTTTGTCGATTCTGGAAACAAAAAACAGTAAACAATAAATTATTGAATTAATAATTAGCATCATTTAATCAAATAAATTGTTAAGAACAGATATTTAATCAAATTTTACGTGCTATATATACACAGGATTATCATCAATAAAAAAAAAATCAAGGACTTTGGGGGGGGGGGAGTCCGGACTCGTGCCCCTCCCTTGTGTGTGCATTGTGGTGTATGGTAATAGGACATGATATAATACAATCTTGCAAGTTGACAAGTTTGAAATTCCCAGTTTTTCCGAGAATATGTCCACAGAATAACATTTGACGATTAAATTTATTCGAATCATTATCTTACTGGAGACGACACCAGACCCCTTATTAAGTCCGAAGAACCGAGACTGGACCCAATTGTCCCATATCTTAAAGCATCTCTGCTCAGTAGTTTGTGTAGTCACCGTGAACGGCGTTACACGAAGCAACATTTTTAGATACAGAGGTAATAAGAGTACGGAGAATCCTGAGGGTTTCTATTCCCTGTCAACCATTTGCCGCAGTTCGTCATCTGAAAGCATTGATGGCAAAGCATGCAAGCAGCATCCAATCATGTCCCACCATATTCGATTAGGGGGGAATGGTGGCCAGGGAAGCATCTGTATATCTTTCACAGTACATTGGCTAATGTGTGCAGTATGTGGTCCTGCATTGTCTTGCTGTTAAATGTTATTGTACTCCCACCGAAAAAGTAGAAAATCACCGACCGCTGCCTATTATCTATGTATCGCTGTGCAGTCATAATGGCTTAATATAAACTAAAGATGACCTGCTATCATACTCGATGCTGTCACATACCATGAAGCCACGTTGTCGCATGGTTGGGCATTCCACAGATGCGACCAGATGGGAACTTGTCAACATTGTGGCTGTCATACCTATCCTGAAATTTGCTTAATTTTCTGGCTTAGTGTTACCTTTTAGAATCTCGCACTGCATCAAAGAAAATTCCAAAATCTTTGAATAATAATCCTTTCTATAGGCTTAAGCCTTATGTTATTTGTAAGTGTTTTAATTTTATAGGCATCAGAACTAGAAGGAGAGGGCATGAAAAAGTTTTTATGATGAATAGTAAAAATGTTTTTTGATATAGAGATAAGGGAGTGAGTGAGAATTACATTAACGTCGCACTATAAAGCAACCAACACGAGGGCAATTGGTGACGAACCTCTAAAATTTGAGCCGGGGCAAGTGACGATGACGACACCGGAGCTGGCATCACCCTTTCCAAACTGCCACATCAAGCCAAGGAAGAACTTTGAGCTTGAGACTGCCGATAGAAGTGAAAACTTATAACATTTAGTATTAAAATTTGAAATTTCATAGTGTTTGAATTAAAATTATCAACATCAATCTGGTTTTCACATCTATTGACACTCCGAGCAACAACTAAATGCATGTTTATATGGTTTTTTTATTATTCAAATATATTACGGGCTGTACAAGATCATGACAAAATATAAATACAATTCAATTGAAATAACAATTAATATACAATCATATATTATTTATGGATAGTATTTGTATTTACTTAAATTTCAATGTACTTGATTTTTAACATTATTTCAATTGTTTGCATCATTGTCATCATTAATTTCAACAATACTTAGACTTTTTGTACTTTCAATTATTTCATTTTGTTCTAACAAAGATACAATAGGCTTATGGTAACTAAAGTAAGAAAGGAAAATGTTTGATTCAAATTTATCTAAGTATCGCGTAAAAACCGCATCGATCGTCGTTTTATATTTTGTAGTACTGAGTTTTCGATCATTGGACATATTTAAATTAAGTGTTTCATTTAGAAATTCAATTAGTGGTAGATTTTTATCATCTGCAAAGTTAATATTGAAGTCTCCGCTTAAAATCATCGGTACATTATTATATTTTTTGCCAAATTTTTTTGAGTATTTCAGAACCTTCTTTTGTATAAATCATCAAATTTTCGAATAAAACTTGTTGTTTCTGTCTAATAGATTTTCCAGGCGAAATATAAACGACAACCATAAACATGTACTGCCCATTCTCGGAATCGTAATGAGCAATGCACAGTATATACACATTGAACTTTTCACCAAATCCATTCAACTTCACTTTTAGATATACACAGCACTATACGCCAGCTGTACAGCTACAGATATACTGCTATAACCATGTCGGTGACGCGAACGCACCAGATTTCACCCATCCAAAAAGTGTCTAAGGCGAACAGCACACTGCGCGTGCGCCAGTCAGAGCATGTCGGTGACGCGAACCCATAAGATTTTCCCCTATCAAAAAGTGCCCAACGCCGCTAAAGAAGTTTTCACTTCAAAAATAAATCAGAGAGAACTTATAAAAAATATGAGGGTTTTTTTTATAATAGAGAGGAAAAAAATGTTATATAAATATGCATTAATCAGTAGATGAAAGTGTTTTGAGAGAAAAAAAATACTTTTCATCTTTTGTACCTACTATGAAAAAATTATCAAATTTGTAAAATAAATAAATAAATATGCTTACTGAAAATGTTAAATGTGCTAGGAATAAAAAAGTCATAATTATATTTTTTCAAAATGAATTCGCATAAAATATCAATTCTATTTTATGGTAGTTTTAAATAAGATATGTTTGTTTGCAAAATGATTTTTTTAAAAAATAGAAAATTTTCTGCCTTGTAAAGTAAAAACGAAATAATTGGTAAAAGGTATGCACAAATACGTACTGTGACAAGATTAACAAAATAATTTATAATTCATTGAAATTATGTGTTACTTCAATTTATAATTCACATATATATTACTAACGCATTATACAAGGTGTCCTGAAAGTCAACGACAAGCTGGCACGGGATAAGAGGGTGGAATCATCAGTTCCGGGAAAAAATAATTTTAAAAAAAGTCGCATATCACTTGGTTAAGTGATGACTGGCTTTTTTTTATAGAATATGTAGAAAATTCACACCCTCCAACACATCATTAGGTACTGTGACCATAAATTTCACAATTTTACAGAGAGTTTTTCTCTAACTGGATCTTACATAGCCGTGACATTTATTAAGGAATCCGACTACCCTAAAATTGTGAATTTTGGCAAAAATTGACAAAGTTTTTTTATGATTTTATTTTATAGGCCATCTTATTAGCTTTACAAAAATTCCAAATTTATTATTTTCCGTTCACTAGAACAAAGACTACAAGTATTTCAGTAAAAGCAGATGCCATTACTTTAAGCAAGATGTCATAATTTAAAACGCGTTTTACACGAAATGTGTTTTTTTGAAAATGCTCAAACGGGAACAGAGATTGCTCAAAAAGTTTTGAAACTAATTAACTGAAATTTTTTTGTGTATGTTCTATATAATAGTGGAAGTGTTCACATTTATCAATTATTGTTTTATTACAAAATTTACACTCCCTTATGTTAATATAATCGCTGTTTTTTTAAGCAATTTCATATAATAACTAAGATAGAGTGCTGTAGTTTTTGTAAAAATTAAAATATCTCTTAACCTGAAGGTCGTTTCAAAAATAAATAACTTAGCAAAAGACCAAAATTGAAAAATTGAAAATTTGTTCATAAACTTTTGGTACAGAATGGGCCCCGTTTATATTATTTTTTGCAAGCTTTTACCCATTTTAGTAACAACACTTCTTTATCTTCTGAATTAAAGCATATTTTTCTTAAATGTACTAAACAAATCTAAAAACAACAACAAAATCGCCATATCTCCATTTTTTTTTTTTTTTAAAAAAAAAAGTTGTCGCAAGTAATCGTATACCTTAATCACAATCAAAAATCGGGTAAAACCCTCTGAGAGTTTATTTCAAATAAACGTGGTTTGCTTGAGTTGGAGCTTAAGAAAATATCATCTAACTTGACTCAGCATAAAAAAATATATTACATACTACAATATATAATAAAAAAAATTGTATCGTTTTGTGCCCTCTCATAAGTTATTTATTATTGTACATTTTTTTTTAGCAAAGCTAATATATATACTGAACCTTTATGTCATTAAACAATTAAATCCATAAAAAAAATCCACTAAAAATTATTTTTATGTCTAAGCACTCAACTCTTAGAACTACATTTTGTGAGCATTTCCTCGATGGAACCTAAAAGAATATGACCGTGTTTACCTTACAACTGCCGCACGAACACAGTTAAATTGAATTTTGAAAGAAAAAAAATCATACTCCAACAATAACCACCTTGTTAACAAGGGCATTGTGCATTCTTTGATAATTCTGATTCCAACAACACGCGAGCAAACCACCCATCTCAGGTTGACCCACGTGTGAGGCGTACACCTGTTTTTCACTTCCCCCGATCCACCTGTTTTGTTATTGTTGGTAAACAGGAATCGCTTGAAAGCCAGGATCAAAGGTGAGAGCAGGGAAGTGAAAGGTATTGTGTGTCGGCACGTGGCCAGCCCTGTTGGAAAGGGGTTTGCTCTTTTCGGTAAGGTAAGAATGCCTAAAAGACTAGAGTGAGAATCTGAAGTAATTGGGGGGTTGACCTTTTTGATGAAAAAATTGGTATGAGGAGCTGCGAAGGGAATTTGTGGTTTGTACAGCTGAGGCTTAGGATGGATTGAAATGTGAAATGGTATGATAAATGTCTGTTTAGTGAGGGCATTCCTTAAAATTTGCAAAATACTTTACTTAAAAAAATCGGCACTGAGTGTCTTCCAACCTACTTTTGCATACGTGAAAAAACTTTCACTATTTTCAGAATAAATTACTGAAAATGTGGAAAATTAAAATTTAATGTCCACTTATATATTGTGACTGCTCTATCCGCGCTCTTTCAACTAACAGTCTTCTTGGGAAATATCTGGTCTTTGAAATTTATTTTATTATAAAACTCTTCCTCCTCGAAGAAGACGTGATTATGTAAATGAAGACTACTATATATAGTATAGGCTTTCAAGTTAGAGAGAGAGTGCTAGGATAGACTGCTAGCGGAGCAATGATTAATCAAATCGAATTTAAATCGCGTATGTTTAATTTGATAATTGAATTACTTAGGGTGACGATCTGTCACTGGAGATTGAATATAGATTAAATAGCTAAGAAGTCAGAGCTATTGCCTTGAGTAAGTGTATTAAGTCTTAAAGTCTTCTCATACCTTGCTTACCGCGCTAATTGTCTTCATATTGATTAATTGGGTGCATCTCTTAGACTTGATCGATTGAATTTGGGTTGTGATTAATATTGTGAATAAATTAGATTGTTTTTGAAATATGGCTAGTCTTCCTTCCAATTCTCCCACACCTTTAGGCGCGTGGGCAAGATCCTTACAATATTATTGATATTATTATCTTTCCCTGTAGAAGTTACTTTTTCTTTCAACTCTATGCAGAACTTTTTTTCCTTTGTATGGAACATCTGTTACAATACAAACAATCATTTAAATATTTTGCGCTATTTTGATTAAATAAAGTATTAAATTATTTAAAATATAATATGCTACATAAATAAAGGCACACTGAAGAACTATTCAGCAAATTGATAGCAAATAATTTCAATCAAAAGCATAACTATCATTATAAATTAAAATTGGGTATCTCACAAGATAAACTTTTGGTAATCCCCGTGCCATAAGAGTTAAAAAGGATTTTCAAATTTGAGGATAAATTTTTCTTTTTTATTAATACCATTAATAATTGTTTGGATTAACAATTCCAATGCAGGAAAATATGGATAATTAAAAGGACAATTCTATTATTTTCCAAAAAAATTAATATATATATATATAATACGTTATTACAAAGGGGAAAAAATATCATTCAGCCTTACTGTAAAAATAAGAGAATTTCGTTAATTTGTACAACTGAAATGTTTGTGTAGTTGTACTCTCCAGGAAAGAATTTTTTTTTAAGTCTATATTTTTTTGATCGTTATACACACATGTTTCATATTCAAAAAATTAACTTTGGGAAAGGGCTATTGATTTTTTTAAACGAAAAATTGTGCTCCTTTTTTTCTTAATAATAAAATGAATTTCATTCACAATTTCGTACATAACATTGACTGAAGACTTTTCTGACAGTACTGAGTATTTTCATAAAGAAATTATTAATTTGGGCATTTATGTTTGCGGGGGAAAAAAGCAACTAGTGGCGTAACGGCCATATATCATATTGATTTTAATATTTTGTAAATTGGTCGAATACGAGCTTGGAGTCAGACAGGCTTTGAGCCCCTAAAATCCTGCCTCCCAGCGATTCAGGGATTGCGGGGGTGTACGTTACGCCACTGAAAACAGCATAATTTTTTTAATTATTGCTTCATATTTGGCTATCTGAAAAGCTTCCACGTTTTTCAGATTATGAAGAAAAGAATTCAAATTATAGAAATTCTTCCAAAAGTTTCTTAAAAAAAAAACAAATATAAGAAATAAGGAAAATAAGAGGGAGAGGATTTCAACTAGAGGATTTCAATATTTAGGGATTTTAGTTCAACTGTAATAAAAAATATAAATTATATTAAAGAATAAATTGAGAATGATTCATTTTTTCATAGAAATAATTTTTTAAATTTTGCATTTGTAAGATAACATTTGAAATTCTGAATATATTTCTTTCAGCGTGTGTGAATGAAAGGAATTTTTTGAAAAAAAAACACAATATCTCTTATTTTTGATTCCTCGGAAATACGCGCGCGATTAGTTCTTGAAACATAATGTATAATATTCAGGAAAAATTTTAAAAGAAAGAAAATCATGAATCAAATTTCAACATTCTTCAAACAGCTAAACATCATAAAAAAGGTGCATCATAAAAAATATTTCAATTTTTAGCAACAAAAAAAAAAAAAAAATTCCAGTTTCCTAGTCAGATTTTTTGTCAAGAGATGGCGCTGAAGTGGCAGAATTATTGAAATATAAATTCTCAATTTTTACAGAAAATAAATCATTTTTGAACCACAACTCTTGAAAACAATTTTACTAATAAAAAATCAACAAATTGATGTTCTTCACATCTTTTATCTTATAAAAATCATGAAACGTTTGAAGTAATAGTGTTCAAATACTGTAGCTTAAGAAAACATTGATTTATCTCGTAAAGACGCATCACTTTTTACTTACAAGTTCAAGGTTTTAACCCAATACATTGCTACTCGGTCAATGAGATTACCTAGTTTTTAAATTGTCATACTTGATAATACTGAGTGGTTTCTGAGATTTTCGATCACATTGAGAAAATTGTTTTTTATCATTGCTGTTGTACGAAATATTTAAAAATTTGTCCAAAAAAAAATTGAAACTCTATAAGTGAAAGTAATATTTTAAGTATTAACTCTTACATCAACATTAAGAACATCTTTAAATGAGTTTTGGAATTCCTTTTACCCAGTGATGTAATAGAGAATAATAGAGCCCCCCTCAGGGGCGTAGCTATAGCCGTATCTGCCGTAGCAATGATACAGGGCCCCCAAGCTGCAAGGTACCCAACACATGGTAATCCTCACAAATAAATTTTATTAATGCGATAAGTTTTACTTATTTTTGAAAACATTTCCCCCCCCCCCCCAAAAAAGATTTGATAGGAGACTAGCTACGCCAGTGCCCTTCCCCCTGCAAAGTCAAATTTTGGGCCCCAAACCGGATCTTACAAAGAATTTCAAAACCAGAAGATCAGGCTTTGCCCCCCCCCTTATGCGGAATTTGTGGGGTGTACGTTACGCCTCTGCCCAGTGGCGTAACGGAGAACATTTGCCCCCCCCTGAAAAGTCAGGTTTTGGGCCCCAAGTTGGATTTTACACAAAGGGTTAAGTACTTGGCGACAATCAGGCTTTGGGCCCCCTAGAATTCTGCCCCCCCCCCGCCGTGATGCGGGGGTTGCGGGGTGTACGTTACGCCACTGTCTCTGTCTTTACCTCAATAGATGTAGAGTAATTTTTTATTAATAGAAATTAGAATGTGAAAGCAATTTGCAATGAGAGAAATTGGCTTAATCTTATAAAGTCTTTTTTTTTTAACTCACTGAGTTTCTGGAACAAAAAATCAAATCTCTCTCTTAAATATTACTAAGTGAAAGGAAACGAAATAGATTCTGACATATAAAAACATACATTCTTTAAAAATAAATTAATAATTTATTTTTATGTAAGGAAAAATTGACTTTATTTTCACTCCAGATCTAAAAATGTAGCATTTTTTTCCGTACTGACTCAACATCATAAAAATGTACCGAGACATTTCAGTTTTGTGTTTATGAAATAATATGATGTGACCATACAAGGTAGTTCATTCCAGTGAATAGTTATTTTGTGTATAACTGCGGTATGTTGAAATTCTGAAATACAAACAAAATTACAGTAAAAAACTTCAAAATTCTTAGAATAAGAGAATTTTGTACTTCCTCATCATAACATTAAAAAACATTTTCAAAAAAAAAAAAAAAGGGCAATTTTTTCTTGAACATTTGAAAATAATTGAAAAAGATAAGAAAATTTTTTCCGGAGAATAAATACTATAGAATTTTATGCATAGCAAATCCCTTGAAAAATCAACTGAAAACCAACTTATCTAGCCACGGCAGCAACAGATTCCAAGAAGTGAAAAAAGGTTCTGCTTAATTGTATAATTATAAACAAAACTTATGATCACGTGTTGTGTTATGCGAGTTTTTTTTTTAATAATCCGCTTGATTTGTATTTTGCATAGACCTACATTCTTAACCCTAGAACTACCAACATTAAGCGATCAATTTTACTTAATTTTTTTTGACAATAGTTTGCTTATTTATTAGGGAACTGTATATGAAATTTACATGCGTAATCACAATTTCACATAAAAATCGACATAAATTTCAAAGAAAAGGTATGATTGTGGCTTAATTGCAAGACAAGAGGTCTCAAATCCGTCACTTCTGACAGTTTCCCAACATACACCGCAACAAGAAACGTGACTCCAAATCGTAGTATTAGAATAACAATAGGGGTAATGCGGTAAATCGATTATTCAATTTGAATTCGTGAGGATAACTGCTAACGGTTCCGACTGGTTATTCTTGCTTCATCTTCGAAGTCTTCTCTCTTTTTGATTTACGGTTTAAACATAATTGATAAACAGGAAAATCGAGGAAAAGATTCTTCCGAATGAAGAAGTTTAATAGAAATTACTAGTTTTAATTGCATTAGTCAGTTGTAGCTGTTTCGATTTTTCTCTACAAGAAATACTGTTATAATTTAGAACGTGTCGTTTTTAATCTTGGTTTGGCTCTCATCAATTATTGCTAGTTGAAATTGTTTTTAGTTAAATTACCACCGCGCGAGGGCTAAATCTTCGCAAAAGCCACAGGTTTTACAATTTTGTATTTAAAAGAAGAACATCACTTTAGTTGATACTCACTCTATTAACGTCCACACTTGAATGACTTTTGCTTGGGGGCTCAAAAGACGTGCAGCAGCACTATTATGCTACTCAAACGTTTTGACTGAATTAACTATGACGTTCGACCGCAAAGCACACATCTTCTAATCTGAGAGTCTTGACAGGACCGATCCTAGGGTGTCGGCTGCCCGCGTGCAAAGGCCTAATGTGCCAGCCCTATAGAGAATTTTCATATTTTGACTGATACTTAACGTTGACGTTATAAATGCACTCGCGCGATGGTAATTTAACTAAAAACAATTTCAACTTGCAATAGTTGATGAGAGCCAAACCAAGATTAAAAACGACACGTTCTAAATTATAACAGTATTTCTTGTAGAGTAAAAAGCAAAACTTTAATAAAAAGGCAAAGAGACACACAAATCACTTCTTTCCTCTATTTTTTTCTAAATTGTAAGGCTATTATAAATTGAAAACTTTTCATTTCCCCAAGTGTATAATGAATTTAAAAACTCCCATGTTCTTGGAAATATTAACCATATTTGACATTTTCGAAAAGCAACTTATGCAAAAATCATTTTTGAGACGCCTTTGTGTGAAGCATCAATCCACAGTGCGCCGCCAATACTGCTGATAAGCAAAAAAAACCTGACTTGTTTTTGCAGTATTGCCGGCTCTGGGATGGATTTTGCTTACCAAATGGGACGCGTATAAAGAGTAGATATTAATGGACTATGAACCGACACACACCGTACATTGCATTCTATTTTTCTTAAACTATACTATACTATCGGGAAATCGAGCATTATTTTGATTCTTCAATAACTATTTAAAATTCAGCATATTTATTCAACTTATTATAAGTTTTGTTTTGAGAAATTTGTAAAAAATTTTGCTTGATTGATAGAATTTTATGCGGTCTCTGACCACCCGAGGGCGGTGAACACATTGCACACCTTCTAGGATTGGTCCTGAGTCTTGAGAATGTATACCGTAAAATCCGGCACATAACGCGCACTTTTAACACAAAAAATGAAATTGAAATTCAATGGTGAGCGTTACGCCGGTATAAAAAACGATAGCTTTAAAAAGAACAAAAGAGATGAGCACAAAAAAATTCGAAATACACGTATCGAAATATTGTTTATTTAAAAGAAATGACGTGCTTTATGAACTAAAAGAGTTGTTGTTTTAGAAGTATACTGTTTTTTTTCAAAAGTCTGGGATAATACCCGAATAAATGACTTCAAAACATAAGGACATTGTATACTAACATTTCAGATTTCTTCGTAAAAAAGGGGGTGCGCGTTATACGGCGAATATACCTTAAAATAAAGACCGCGTTAGCCTAGTGGTCAAGGTAATGGACTCGTGGTCGGTGTGTTATGAGTTCCAGCCTAGTACCACTGAAAACCCGCCGCATAGGGGAGCGATGCCCGTAAAATCTGTAGAGGGCTCAAACATCCTTCCGTTGGTGTGGTAGTTAGGAAAGGGAAGTGCCAGTTCAGGCGTCGTCCTTGTCACTTGACCATGGTTCAAAATTACGAGGTACGTCACCAAAAACCCTCGAGAAGCTGAATAGTGCGACATAAATATTCACTCACTCACGTTAAAATAAAAATGCAGCTTGTGAAAGCATAGGTGCGTTTTATACGCCGAAAGTTATACGCCTCTAAAGGAAGTAATATTGGTGAATCTATAACCCATGGCCGCACAATCAACTCTACCTGGGTGAGTGAGTGAGTGAATATTAACGTCCCACTGTTCAGTTACTCGAAGGCTTTAACTCTACCTGGGATATCAAGAGTAACCATTTGTATAAATTCAAATATCACGGGGAAAAATTCTTTTATTTTTGTCGTATATTTATTCATTTTAAATTCGCCAATAAAATAAAGTATAATTCGATAATCAGTAACAGATAAAAATTCTAGTACAGGGATGCTCAAATAGCGCCTCACATGCCAAGACAGTCAGAAAATCAAATATAGAAAAAATGTTCTCTATATTTGGGTCGGTATATATTGGTGAGCAAAGTTTTTCTTGCAGGAAGATCAGCAAGAGTTAATATAGATGCAAGTTGGCTGAACAAACTTGCAGACTGTGATCAGAATTTCAACAAGCAATCTCACATTCCTAATTTCAAAAAAGTTGTAGAAAAGTGTGGTAGGTTACATTTGTCTCATTCAACTTATACTAAAATTAAATGTGCTTGAAGCTATAGATGATATGCACAATTAGAACAACCAAATAAATTGAATGAAAGTGCCACTATTTTATTTAATTTATATTTATTGATTTTTATGCTACAATTTATACCATTTGTGAGATGAAAAGTTAGCTACAATTAATGCAAATAATTTTTAAAAAATGTGACCCTCCGATACAAAGTAGTCCTCGAGCTAAAGCAGTCAAGTAGAATCCTGACGCTGATGCTATTTTAGCTCAGTCGATTCATTCTCTCTTTTTCACCTATTTACCCTTTCATAGGAACACCTCATAACTGAAGTAGAAGCCTAGACGCCTCTAGGCTGGAACTGAGAAACCCATATATCAATCTGTAGGATTGAGTAAAATGTTATAGGTCCTGCATTCTTTTAACTGAATATTCCCTTTTCTATTTAGATTGAAAACTAGTTTTAGGGGCCCAAAATATCAGAAAAACTGTACGTTTGAGGAGGTTTAATATAGTTCTGCTTGGAATACTTTTAATTCCTTTAATGGTCATTCTGCTTTTGATTTTGAAATATTTGTTCATTTTCACACACACAAATCGTTTGACAGTATTATCGTCTAAATATGAATAGATTGGAAGAATTTTATACGTAGGATTTATATACAGTCGACTCTCGATAATTCGAAGTTGAAGGGACCAATAAAAAACTTCGAATTACCAAGAGTTCGAATTATCAAGAGGGTAGGAAAAAATCCCGAAATTCACGAAGAGAAATTTTTTTTTTCTAACACATTTAAATTTGAAACTGTGTAATAAAACAATAATTATACATAAAAAAATAATTTTAAAGTATTTTTAAAAAGTACATATTATATACAGTATAAATATTAGACAGAGAAGTTAGAAGCCCTGTATTAAAAAAATACATTTATATATTAAAAACAACTATTAAAAGAATACATACTGTACATAATTAATTTTTTTTTGATGAAAAACTCGAATTTTTTTGTTTTATGGCATTTAATCTAACTATGTCAACAGATTTTTCTAGAATAAACGAAGCTTAAAAAACGTCCGCATCAACATGATGTTCAAGGGAAAAGTTGCGTAGTTTGTTTAGTGACACTTTAGTTTCTGTCAGAGTTATCGGAGTCAATTCCGATGTCCTTAAAGGGGTTACGTTACAGCGGAGACAAGCAGAGACAATAAAACACAAAGCAGGAAAGCTCTAACCTGTTTGCTACAGGATACATGATAGTGAATGTTCGAATTGTCCAGAGTTATATAAGATAACTTCGAATTATCGCTTATTGTAGTCTGCCCAGCCGCAGATTTTACTTCGAAATATTGAGTGTACCAATATTGTTTTAGTTCGAAATATCAAGAGTTTTTCTAGTGTCTTAGCATGTATTTCGAATTAGCGAGAGGTTCGTATTATCGAAGGTTTGAATTAGCGAAAATCGACTGTATTATGAAAACTTTCTCAAAATGTGGCTTGTGTTTATGTACATGTAATTAAAGTAGAAGAAGGTCTTGTTAACCTTTATGCAAATCACTTTGATCTTATTATAATCCCCAATACTTATTTTAAAAATTTAAATTATTTAGTGTTGAAACTTAATAATTTTTGGAGTCGCTAACGATTTTGCTGACTTTTTACCTTAAAAATTGTGCCGTTCTAAAGTGCTGTTTTTAAGACAAATACGATAAGGATGAAGCGATAAACACACAGAAAAGGAGAAAAACAGTTTATAATTTATTTGTATCAGTTACACAGCTAATGGTTATCAGGGAAAAGGGGTAAAAGTCAAGGAAGGTAATGATTATGACTTTTGACTTTAACATTTGCATTTTAAGTGGATGTGAGATTAACTCAAAGCAAATCAAATTACGAAGAATCTTTTTTTTATGTCTTTATATTTTATCGTGAAAAAAAAAAGTATTTTTATTAACATGAGAAAAATTAACGATGTCATTACACAGCGTTATCTCTGTCTACAAGAAATTCATTTGAATGTCTGAGACAAATGAAATTTTAGTTAATGTTTATTAGAATCTCCTGCTTTTGTGTATCTTTGTACCTTATTTAAAATGTATAAACATCTTATAAATTAATATAAACTTAAGTAAAACTTGTATGTAATTTTTTGCTACTATTCAAAATGCTTTCTGGAACTGGAAAAGGAATTTTTCACTATCTGTGTTATTCAAGCTGAAATCTTCAGAGTGCTTTACAATTCCTACTATTAGCTCACCCTCTGTATATATTTATTTATGCATATATTTATCTTGTTCAAATTTTCAATCGTTAATAAAATACTTTCTATTCATCCACACAATCAGGTTCAAATAAATTTTTTTTAAACTTGTAGTGGATGACACTAGATGTTAATTAAGTTTTTCAAAGGTTAATTAATTAATTACCGGTTTTCGACGCCAACTTAGATTCATCTCTATTGTTGTAACAATGTAGCTGTTAAAACAATGCAAAAGTTGGCGTCGAAAATCGGTTTTTCAGCCAAACTAGCCAAACCGGGTGTGTATTGTTACAACAATGCAGACAAATCAGGCTCTTTTTTTCTATTCCTACTATTAGCTCACACTCTCCCTATGTATATATATATAAGTTCAAAAAGTTAAATTAAGTTCATAAGCTAAACCTGCAATAGTGATTCCTAAGGCCTGGAGTTGGCAAAAGTACTACTGTGACTAATATTTCTTACTATCTTGACTAGTTATCTTAGGTTTTATAACTATTTTGTATATATTTATGAATTATATATATATATATATATATTACAAAAATATACAAAAAATAGTTATATACCTAAGATAACTATATATACATATATATTGTATAATATATGTTTGTTCAAATTTGCAGTCGTTTATAAAATACTTTCTAATAAGTCTATTTTATCTAATACTTTAAATACTTCGTCCATTTAAAGTAGGAATTGACTTAATTTTTTTTTTTCTTGTTTTTCCTTGAATTGTGAATGTAAATTACATTTGATGTTTCTTCGATTGCTTAATGATTTTAAAAAAATCGGCAGTATTTACACTTTGTGAATTCTATTTCATTCATACTGCAGCAAGTTGAAGTTTTCCGTGTAAAATACAAAGAGAGAAAGTTGTAGTATAGGGCAGTAAGGGGAGAGGGGATTTAAGGGAGTGTTTTGAGAACATTAATAATAAACACACCTGGACGTTGCCTGCGGGGAATTTCTCAAATATTGTAGCTATTTGCACCAAAAGTGTATTGAGAACTGTTCCCTTCATGTCACACAAACATTTTCTTTACATGTGTACTCTAATTGTGTACAAAAGAACTCGGAATTTTAGGTTCAAGGATTGTCAGTCTGGTAAAACCGCGACGACAAATCTCTAAATAAAAATCAGAAATCTTTAACTCCTTCAATAATATAATGCATTTTTTTAAATAAAGGTAAATTAACTGTGCACTACTCAAATTATAGAACAACGAATCATTTGTATTCTGAAGCATGCAAGAAGCTTACCTGCAAGTTTCATATTTATTTCTCATAAGATTAAATTCAAAATTTTGATTTAAATGTATTTCGTTCAAAATTTCCTTCGAAGGAAATTCAGAATTATGTAAAAACTTTAGTTTTAATGACTTTTGACTTGCTCTTTAAGATTATCACGCCATTTCGAGTAATTCAAATTTTTAAAAAAGTAACATAAAAAACACACTTTTAAAAATGTGGAAAATTTTTTTAAATTGGTTTTTAGATGCTAAAATAATTTTAATTTAAAAAATATTCAAAAAGATTTTCATGTTTCATAAAAATTGGACAACTTTTCTGTGATAAAGTTTTATAAGAAAAAGTCTTAAATACCGTTGCATTTTCATACAATTCCCGTAAAATCCGGCGTATAACGCGCACTTTTAACACAAAAAATAAGATCGAAATTTAAAGTATGAACTAAAAGAGTTGTGTAGCTTTAGAAGTATACTATTTTTTCAAAAGTCTGGGATATTACCCGAATAAATGACTTCAAAACTTAAGAACATTGTATATTAACATTTCAGATTGCTTTGTAAAGAAGGGGCTGCGCGTTATACGCGCAAAAATATATCTTAAAATAAAAAAATGCAGCTTGAAAGTATAGATGCGCTTTATACGCCGGATTTTACGGTACTTTCTTTTTTCAAAGAGGCATATTGATTCTTACTTAAAATAGATCTTTTCAGTCAAACGTAGTTGAGTAAAAGAAATAAAATAAGTACAAAACCCATTTTCATGTCAAGATTTTTATCACTAAAATTTTGGTTTTTTTATTGGGGAATAAGTCGATGGTAAATAAAAATAATTAAATTAAAATGTAATTCAATTAAAAATTAAATGCGTTTTGATCTTGAATTTGGAGATTTAAAAATATATAATCTAATAGAAATTTTTAAAAGAATACCATAAGTTGTGCATAACAGAATTGTCTTAGATATAATAAGTAAGTGAAAATAAATATATTATTTTTTATGAGTTATGTTTCTATGACGAGCAAGAAACAGAAAAAGAGTAGGTTGCTATTATATTGAGCGAGGAATTTTGTCAAGATTACTGACTGCTTTTGAAACCGTAATTTTGCAAAAAACTATAAATGAATATTTTTTTTTAATTTTTAGTGTTACTTGAACTAAAATATACACTTCAAATTGCCTCAAGAATACTAATACAATAAAAATAATTATTTAAAAGCATTTTTTTTGGTAGAAAGAGAAGAAAGAATTACATATTTTCGAAACATTCTTCTTTTAACAAAAATTCTTATATAATAATAGTATTTTGCCTATATACAGCTAAGACTTTTGTTTTGATTCCGAACTAGAATTTTTGAGATATTAAATTTAGAAATGGATTTATTCTTGTTTTAACATATCAGAGTAGAAAATTATTGACAAAAAATTATTTCGATGGATAGTAACTCAGAAAATAATGTGAATTTTTCAAAAATCAGTCTTTAGGCTTTTTATAGAAGTCTTAACTATTTATAAGCAAAATATTATTATCATAGAAGCATTTTTCTTAAAAGGAGAATGTTTTGATTACATGTCATTTTCTTTTTTCATTTTTTGCCATAAAAACTGCACTGAAAGATTTTTTTTCTTCTAATAATCTTTCTAAAACAATTTTATATATGCATTCTAATTCAGGTGACACTAAATAACAGAGAAAAAGAATCATGTATTTATTCGCTTTTTCAGAATCACGAAGTCAATAACCTTGTATACCAAATCCAACAAGGAAAGTGTATGATAACTGCCTCATTTAACTATGTATGATATTTTCGATATTTTACTCAAAATAAATTATACTAATAATATTTGGTGATTGTAATCAATCCCCTTCAGGAATTTAAAGAAAAATTTCATAGACGTATTCATTGAATAGCAATAGGGTTTAAAGGGGAAATCATCCGTCGGCGAAAACGAAACCGTTGGAAGTCAATTGAAAGAAAAAAAAAAAAAGGAGATATATTGAAAGAGACGTCTCAGTTGCTTTGCGATGCAGATCGAAAAGGTCAAGTTTTTTCAGGCGAAAAGGTGAAGCACGTTTGATTTGAGTCATCGATTTTTTTTCCCTTTCTTTATTTCTGTTATTTGATGTCTCCTTTTCAAGAGTTTATCGACTCCAAAGGAAAGTCCTTTGTAGAATTCAAACTTCTCAATTTGTTAACTTGCGTCATCTACATGAATGCTGGTATGCCATGACTTTCGTGATTGATTTGAATTTGTTAATTTGCATATTTCTGAAAATACAGTAGAACGTCTTTTATCCGAACGCTTATTATCCGGAGTATCAAATATCTGAACCAAAGTCCGGATACGTTTTCGAACAGTGCAATGCTCAACAGTTGTTTCGCGTGAGGACAAAAGTGACGGGATATTTGGGGAATTACAGTTGTATGATTTGGTAAACACCTTCGCGGAATATTAGGCCAGTTTGTGCGGGGGTGTACATATGCTCTTTTGTTGAGGTAGAAACCTGGATGGCATGCAATGCAGAAAACTGTGGATTTCAAATGTTAAATGATGACGAGATTGTGACTTCCGTTCAAGAAGAATCCGACCCTGTCGACGATGAAACGGATGAAGACGGGGACAACTACAACAGCAACAACGAAAGTAGCAAGGGTCCATCAAATGCTGACACGTTTCTGCGTTAGAGACAGCTATGGAGTGGTACGAACAACAATCAGAGTGCTGTCTTACTCAACTACTACTGCTCAAGAGAATCAGAGAACTCGCAGCGAAAAAACGAAGGTGTACAATGGTACAGCAAAAAATAAGTAATTATTTTCTACAATCAAGGTAAAATTGCGTCATTTTGCACCTATTTTGCTTTTTCTTCAAGCATGTTTCCCGCATGTGATGATTTTCAATAGTCGTATAGTGTCCGGTTTCATATACTGCATGGATTGCATTCGGTTTTCGGATATCCGAACAATCGCGTATCCGAACGGTGTCCGGTTCCAATTGATTCGGATAAACGACGCTCTACTGTATGAACATTTCGTATGCTGAATGATTTAAAATACACTTTGAAGAAAGCTTCGCGGAATCAAAATTTCTTGATACATAATTTTTCTCAAAAAAGTAGATTTTCTTACTCCAGGGGCGGCAATTACTTCAGCTGGCAGACCACATTGTGGAAGCGGTGAATATCGGAGGGCTTTTGAAATTATTGCATTCACATCAGTTAAATTTGCATTTTAGAAAAGGTGTAAATTGTTCCATAAAAATCAATATTTCTAGGTTTAATGAGACAATGGCAATTTTACTGAATTTATCTATTGTTCTAATTTTATATCTTCTATAGCTGCAAGGACATTTAATTTCAGAAACAGTTTAATGAGACAAATGTACCCTACCACTAGGAATTGCAATACTGGTATACCGGGATACCGAATACCGGTACTTTGAGCAATTCGTACAATTTTGTAATACCCGTATCCACAAGTTTCAATACCGCTCTTTCGGTATTTACTAGAAATTTTTTAAAATTGTCTCCCTGTAGTAAATTAAATATTAATTGTATAGATGGCGTTTCAAGTCATCCGAGAGATGTGTACTTTGTTTGGCTTGTAGAGTCAGCATGTATGTAATGTTCTTTGCTATTAACATGTCTTCTATATGTGTCATACAACAAACAAAAATGCCAAAAGATGGACTGAACTATTGAAATAATATAAAAATATGATGGAAATATAATCGTCTTATTGACCATGGAATTAGGGATAATGCAATTATTACAGTCTCCACTATATGTTCAGGGATCGCCAACATAGTGAAATAATAAACGTTTTTGTTTTTATGTCTCCCTAACGGGCGAAATCAATTAGACTGTGAATATAAAGTTGCATCGTACAATCAAGAGAAGTGATAAAATATGTGAATCATCCAATACGGCAGCCCAAAAGTATCCTATTACAGCTCAGAGCGTTACTGCACACTCGCAGGATTCGTAGTTTGATATTCTTATGAAAACAAGGTTGTAGTTTTGAAGAAAGGGCGTAATATTTCGATATTTTTTAAAGTTGTGAGTTTGTTATTCACATTGTATTTTCATATCGTACAATACAATTGATTAATTGTGTTTCTTAAGATCCCAATTCAAAAATTTGTAATAGCACCACAGACTGAATAGAGATATTTACATTTTTTTTTTTTTTGTCATTTAAGTAAATAAGATGTTACTTTACTTTTTTTGTGATTCTTTTTATATACTGTTATAATTTATAAATTAAAAATTATTTGTTGTGATATTTACTCTCTCTAATAAAACTGGCAAATAAAACAGAGAAACTCTTGTGTTTTCTTTCTTTTTCTGTAATTTCTAATACCGGGATATTAAAACCGGTATCCCGGTATTAAGATCTAAAAAAATACCGAATACAGGTATTGAACTTTTAGTTCGGCATTGCAATCCCTACCTACCACATTTTTCTACAATTTTTTTGAAATTGAGAGGGAAATTGCTTGTTGAAATTCTCATCACAGTCTACAAGTCAATGTCAGGCAACTTGCTCAGTGGCGTAACGTACACCCCCACATCGTGGAGGGGGGGGGCAGAGTTCTAGTGGGTCCAAACCCTGACTGCCATCAAGTACCTACCCTTTGTAAAATCCAACTTGAGGAGAGGATCAAAACCTGATTTTGCAGGGGCCCCAAATGTTCTCAGTTACGCCACTGAACTTGCTTCTATATTTACTCTTGTTGATCTTCATGCAAAAAAAAAAAAAAAAAACTTTGCTCACAAATATATTTTAACCCAAAAAGAAAAATATAGAAAACATTTTCTCCATAGTTAGCTTTCTGACTGTTTGGAGAATAAACACACACAAAAAAAAACCATTTTGTGGGCTGCTATTCGGTTTCCCTGCCTTCCGCAAGTTTTACACTCCTGAGATTCTTAAAAATCTCTATACAAGAGAAAAAATAATAAAGACTTTTATCTACTCATACTAATTTTCTTTTAATGTCCTGTTAAACGTGAATTCAAGTAAAATAAATCCAAATTTACAAATACTGTGAGCGCGGCCTATTTGGCACCCCTCCTTCACCATCTTGCCTACCTAAGGTGTGTGTGGGGGGGACAAAGCATCACCAGAAACTTCCATAATAACTATTAGTTTATTACTATTCAAACACACTTAATCAATCACGAGTGAAACTACAAACGGAGACCCTAGGAGTGATATATAATGAGAGCAATCTATTTTACGTGAACAACTCTAAGTAAACACGTCTAAGTGAACAAGCGCAAGTGATCTGATTAACTAAATCTGATTCAATCTATCTTAGATCCTTAATTCACTAATTTATTATCTTAGCAACTCCTTCCTTAACTCGAATAGTAATAATGAAATACTCAATGAAATATTCTCACTTACGAATCACCGTAACAGCTCTCCTGCCCCTTCTATCTTACATCTACAAAACCTATATATAGACTTTATATAGTCAAACTAATTTAAATATCAAGGTTTCTTCTTGAGAGGCTGTGAATTAACGCGAATGCTGGCCCCAAAGTTTCCCCAAGATGATTAGTATTAAGGTCGCGTATAGATCCGTCTCAAAACTTTTAAAATCTATGTACACGAACTTCTTTTCAGAGTGATACGAAAATTGCACATAACATGTGTAATGAGGAAAATCATGTGAAATTTTTGTAAAATGGTATATTTTAAGAATTTTATTTATATGAAAATTCTACAAGATTGGGGAGTTTTTTTTATGCAGCTACATTAATTGGCTAAAGTGAAGTTTTCAACCCCCTATTTGTAATCATAATCTCGAAGGAGAAAAGGAAATTCTATTCACAAAAAGAAATGGAATTACTAGGAATACATTTTCTTTTCTTTTTCCAATATTTCTCAAAAGCGACTCGACTTCACTCCAAAATAATTAAATACACCTTTTTTTTAAAAATTTGAATCCTTTCAGATTATCGATACTGTAAACGATTCGAAATGGAATTCGGACCTCAACTCTTTCATCACGTCTGTAATGAGAGTCATACATCACTCATAAATAGGACTCTCGGCAAACTTGACCTCTTCCATTTTTCCGGTTACAGAAAGAATTAGAAGACGGGAGAAGAGAGGAGGAAATAAAATCTCTTCCCTAAACTTGCGGTCACGTATTCGTATAGCCACACCCTCAGTAAAATTACCCAAGGAATTAAACAGCTCAGAATGAACCTTAAATGCTCCGCGTTCGAATAATGCCGCTGGAGGATTGTATAACATGGGAAAGAATAACAAACAGGCAGTCGTAACTATATTTCATTACTTTTTTTTTTATGCTGATTCTGGTCTTCGTCTTTGTGTGAGTCATATCGTAATAAATACATCATTATTGGTTTTGTGTACCAGAAGATTTGGTGCATTGGTTGGCCTAAGTCCTCTGGTGTTTCCGGGAATTCATATTCAGAACCCGGAATTCGTGGTGTTATCTTTTATAGATGGGAGGCATCATACTCAGTGGCGCACACCGGAATTTTTCAAGGGGGGGGGGGTGTTCAGGTGAAAGGCCACCATTCTCGTGTCATGCTCCAATACGCCGCCCAACATATTCTTTTGATTTTATCGATTTTCAGGAACAAAAACAGTAAAAAATTAATTAATTAGAAATTAATACTAACTGTTGAATAAATATTTGGCATTCATTAATAAAATTAATTATTAATAACAACTACTTTATTTTTCATACCATATACATGGGATTATAATCAATCGGAAAAAAAATCAAGGGCTATGGGGAGGGGTCCGGACCCGAAGACCCCCTCTTGTATCCGCCACTGATCATACTCATTGCTAAAATGTACGAAAATTCTTAATAGAGCATCTTGACTTTTTTTTAAAGTGCAATTTATTTTGCCACTTTTTTTGTCTGCTGCTATTATTAAGAATACTATTTTACTGAAACTTGGTGGCATTTTTTGATAATGTTTGGAGGTTATTTTTTAAAAGAAGTTCTTATAAGTAGATTTCTTAAATCACTTGTATTGAAATAAATAACTATTCAATTTCTTTTTTGTCGACCTTTTACATTTCAGGAACTTTGCAACAGTATATCATTTATCAATACCCTACAGTAGAATATATCAATTATCAATAATTTAGCTTTTGTAGGCTGATATCCGTTCTACTCTATGGAATAAAAAAAAGTGAATTTTAATAATTGGATTATTTTTTGTTATTTTATTACATGCTATTTGTATATATTGTTACATGTAATTTGTTGATTTATTTATTTTTTAAATTTTGATATTTATTTACCTTTTTTTTTTTTTGCTGAAATTAAATGATTTTCTCCAATGAATTGTCTGAATTGTACGCTCAACAAGTAAAATTTAAAAAATGATAATTGAATTGAGCAAAATTATCTTAGTCTATATTCATAAAATTCAGATTTGAATTAAAATAACGTAGAGGTAATCCCCATAAAACATGGTACTTCTGTAGCACTGATTCCCTAAAACGCGTTTCGAGAATTGGGAACATCCCCATATATTGTTCCATGGTTTTATTGTTCAGATTCACTGCAACATTATTCGAAAATTAAGTAAAACCTTCGTGCAACATGAAATGCTATAAAAACTATCAAAGACGAACTTTTATTTAAAATTAGGGAAATCCCCGTGCAAAATAGAGCTTAATAAACGAGAAAAAGTGCGAAAGATATTTCAATTGACATTTTTCATTCGAGCGCTGATATACTACAAGATTTTTTTGCAGAATTTTTGAGAACTTTCAATACTTCACACTTAAAAAATTTGACTGTATCTCTTTTGGTTACGCAGATTAAATATTTGTGGGTATGCAGTACTCAACATTTTTTAAAGAAATAATAATTATGTAATTCATAATTCATAAAAATATATGAATAATTCATAATTTATAAAAATATATGAATTAATTTGTAGCCTATGCTGTGTCAAGCGAAAAAAGAAAAAGGCCTTTTAAAGGATAAATAATGACGGTTAATAGTGCTTATAGTCATGACGAAGAAAACATTTAGTCAGCATTATTTCTTAAGAGAAGATTTTAATATAAAGATACTTACCAAATGGAAATATATATTTTTTTTAATTTTGGGAATTATGACACCATGAGCTGGCACTCCCCTCTCCAAACTACCTCACCACGTCAACGGGAGGACTGTGAGTCTCGACAAATTTAATGTGCATCAGTCCATCTACATAGCTGGTCTTCAGTAACACGGCAGTTTGAACTCTTAACACGCCGGCTACGAGTTCGTAAACATAACCACTTGGCTAATGCGGTCATAAAATGAATGGAGAAAACATTTTTTCCTGTTTAAATAATACAGTTACGAATCTCTGCTTGAGAACGGTCTGGAATTTATAACACATTTCAAAAGAAATTTTCCGCGTGCTTTTTTTTTTAAAGTTCTACTCTTAAATAACGAACGTAGTCGATCGATATGAAACCATTTCTCAGTGTACAGTATAAAACGTTTGTGGACGAACTAAACCACGCGTGGATAGATCTTTGTCAAAAGGCTGGTCGAAAACGATGCTTATACAAAGTGAAATTTTATATCTGTGGGTCGTGATTTACGAGCTAACTCCTGTTGGAATGCAAAACGTTTCGTCTCGAAAAAACGGCAACGCCAGCAGCTGTTGAAACACATCAGCACTTTTTATTATTATTATTTCTCCTCGCTTTCCTTCTGTCTGAATCGCCCCGTTTTTATGTCTTTCGATAAAATGTATAGCGAAGAATTTGTGAGTTCATCACAGTACTGGAACTTTCCCAGAGTTGGTGTGCGTGTATCCATTACAACGTATCGTTATTAATGTTTTTACGTTAAGCAGTTTCGTTCACAGGGCTTGTTATTTTCAAATCTCGAGCATGGAAAAAAACTTCTTAACAGTTCCCATGATGAGGAGTGCTGTTTTGGAATCGAGATATATTGTATTTAATGCAAACGCTTAGCTGAATAAAGATAATTATATTTATATTTTTTTAAAAATTGAGTGAGCCTTACAGTGAGTGAGTGAGTGAATATTAAAGTCGCACTGTTTTAGCAACACGAGGGCTCTTGGCGACGGTCCGCGTAATTTGTGAGTCTTACAGTAGTCGCATATGATGTATAACATCTGACATGTTATCGTGGTAAATACGCAACACTAACTTAAATCCTGAAAAAAAATTAATTGGATATGATTGAAAATAATTTTCTATAGAACAATTATATCTTTAAAGAAAATTTTATTTAATTAACACAAGGAGTAATGCAATTTTTTCAAAAATAATTAATCTTGTTCAGTTTGGTGAAGAGCGGGCACTTACGATAACTATGGTGTAGTAGTAGCTACGGCACTGTACGATAGTCACCATATGCAGGTCGTTTTATTAGAGCGTTCACGTCAATATACGATCACACGTTGGAAACACTATTCCAGATATTTTAAATAAAAATATAAAAAACCGAATATTCGGAATAACGTTGAAAAAATCCCAGAGTTATTGCGATTTTAAAAAAAATTAAAATAGTTAAATAAAATAGTAGTGGGGCACCCAGCAACTGGAAACCCAGCCTATTTGTACAGAAGAAAGAGACAAATCGAACACAGCAGGTCCTAAGCCTGTAGGTGCAAATGAGGCGGGTGAGTAAGTGAATATTAACGTCGCACAGTTCAGCTACACGAGGGCATTTGGCGACGAACCTCGTAATTTTGAACCATGGTCAAGTGACGAGGACGACACCGCAAATGGGGTGGAGCTACGACAGAAAGAAACAACCCCATATCATCAAAATATGGCACCATAGGATTAACATGGGGATTGATATTTTAGTGAGTAAGCCCTCCCCTTCCCAAAGTAGGTCATCATTAAAAAACAAACTATGAGGGGGGCCGGGGCCAAGTCGATCGACGCCACCGCGCGTGCTCATTGGTCAAATCAAATAGAGCGCGCCTCCCCGGTTACACATTTCCGTCCCTTTTCACGAAATCACTCTCACAAATACCCAGTAACCGAGCGAAAAGATGGAACACATCAAAAAACATTTTTGGAATTTTTTTAATTACAATGAACAAATTTGGTTTTAGAAAGTAAAATATACACGCGAAAAGAATTATCAAATTATTTACTTCGACAGGTGGTCAATCTTACTGTGATTGTATTAGAGAATACATTACATAAGAATATTTATAAAGCAAATTAAAATATATATGAAAATAAAATTTGTCTTGATTTTGAATTTTTATTTATTTATTCTTCCTTCCCTCCTTCCTCAGTGGCTCGACAGCCCAGGGTGGGCATTGGCCTTCTCAAGAAGCCTTTTCCAGGCCAGCCTTCTTACTGCTAGTGTTATTAATTTATTCTTCATAATCAAATATTAGAGATAAAAACGGGGCATTCAGCTATGGACCTAGAATTTGAGAAATTAATCGATTGGTAGATTTAGGCATTATCTTTCATAGACTGCAGCCTAAATTTCGGTAAAAGTAAAACAAAAAAATGTCAGTAATATGTAAGAAATTTCTCTCAAAATATAATTATGTAGACATAGTTTTTTTTATTTGATTTGCACAAATTAATTTGGGTCCAATGCGTTTTCCAATATACTGTTTGCACAATTTTGATGATTTTACGGCTGTAATACTCCCATGTTGGGAAAGATTAAATAATGCAGCCTTTGATGGTTACAGGAACAAGATATTTTTAATGTTCATGAAGTTCCACAACACAAGGAGATACACACACACAAAATACATAGTGTAGGAATGAGACATAAAAGGAGGGAAAGGCTTTCCCTGACTCCACGTGTACCCATCGCTCGGGGACCGTCCGGCAGCACAACTCTAGAGAAAAACGTTCTCTTTTTCCCCAAGAACAAGTAGCGCCACCTGGCTGTCGTTATTTGTCAAGGGAATGTGACTGTTACACGGCTTTTTATTGAACATGTTATTATTCAGCTGTCGCTAAATGGTACTTTTGTCAGGAATAGCCTAAATTCTCGAATTTAGTGTCATAGTTTAAAGTTGACTATTGTATTTGAAACATAAATATTTTAGCAATTTTTATTACTTCCCCATCTTTTTTTCACTTCTAAGACTCATGGCTCCATTTTTTCAAAGATGAACTGTACCTAAATCGTTTGTTGCAGCATTTTTACCGCAGCCGAAGCAAATGAGAAAGAAATTTACTGCACAGTATATGTTAAAAAGATCAAAGTCTATTAAATCTGGCATCAATGCATCATTTATTTATTTATAACCTCTTGGGATTATAATTTTAGTGACAGTCTTCTAAAGATAAGTGTGATATTTTCCCTCCTAAAACATTTGACGTGTATTCATATTTTCATTTTCGAAATTTAACTTATTTCCTTAGTTTTCAAATGGACCAATTTAACGAGAATAGCATTTATTAATAATACACAATTTTTACAAACCTAATAACAGTGTAAAATTGTCTATTATAAATAAATGCTATTATATATTATCTAACTACTTTTTAAAGTATTCTTGGTAGAAATTAAACCTTAAAAATAGAAAATTAAGCTTTTTAAAAAAAGGAAGAAATTACATCCGCTGTAAACATAAAATTAGGTAATTATTTTTCAGAGAAAGAAAAGCTGAATTTGATCATCAGAAGCAGATAAATTGTATGATCCCTTCATTTTTGTCGAGAAGTGGTGATAAAAAGAAAAAAAATGAGATATATCAAAATAATTAAACTGTTTTAAACAAAAAGTCAAATTCTTGTTATTGCATATTTTCCTTGTTTCTATCTTTTTGTTCCTTAAATTTTGATTTTTAAAATTCTTTCCATAAATGCGATATTTATACAGAAACAAAATTCAGATACGAAGACATTACTTTCATTTTAAGTCAGAGAGAGAGTAGAATATTTCGTAACATTATGTACCCGGATGTCTGCTATCAAACCACCTAATTATGGCGTCACTTGAAAATAAAAAGATCTTAATTATTTGTATAAGATATAAGTCTCTTTTCATATGCAAATTGTTCTTCTATATATTCTTTTTTTTTAATAAGAAGAAAGATTACTTTAGTCTTGTACAAAATAAACAGCCTCCTCACAGAACTTTTATTATTATATATTGATCGATCGAACTCAATATTAACTGATTACTCTTAACATTTTTACAAATCGATTCCTTTCCAGTTAGGAAAAAACGATATCGTTTGCAAGTTTTCCTTGATGAGCAACGATGGCTTTCAGCAGTCTAGCTACAACTCAAATTGTGGGTGGAACCAAAAACTTTAGCCCGTCCACGAATTCATTCCAGGATTTTAATGGAGGTTGATGAACTGCCTTTTTAAGCGAACACCGTTTTTCCGAGGTTAAATGCTGCCAAAGGAGTGCCGACAAAATCGTAAACGGAATGAAGTTCTTTTGAACTCGCGACTGGCAACAGCGATACGGCGAATTAGAATTCTGGATAGGGTTTTTAAGAGAAGAAGAGTTTTATTGTGAGTAATGTGTGGCTTTGAAACATGGATGCAATTTCACAGTTCTTTCCCTCCCTATCACTTCTTAGGATAAACTATGATTCTTTTGTTACGTTCTTTGTCTCCTTTAAATGTTTTCTTTTCTTTTTAATTCAATCAGTTTATTAGTTTCTTGTTCTGCACAGTTAATGATTTTTAGAACGTAACCTATTCAATTCCTGGGAATTTATGATGCTCCATTTTTATTTTTTTTCAATTAGTAACTTTGTAAATTAAAAGTTTTAAGCACAACATATTTTGATTACACATCTTGGTTTCTATTAAAATACAAGTATATAAATACATGCTGAATAGAATGTAATAAGCAGGAAGAAAAAAAGATTGATTTGCACTGGTTGATTTAATTTCATTTCATTTAAAAAACGTCGTTAGGCCTGTTATATTATTGTATTATTTACCTAGAAAAGTTTTTTTTGTATGCTTCTTTTCATCTTAAATGTGGGTCTGGAAGAGAATTTCGAGCACTTTCGAGTTGTAAAATAATTCTTATTTATTTTTCGAGTGAATATAATTATCATCTATAATAATATATAATATTTACTTCCTTATTTTACATTTACACTCTTCTTCATTTAGAAGAGTTATTCAAATTGCTTGATCTAATTTAGATTTTATTGAAATAAAGAGTTTGAAAAATAAAGTTATAAAAGATACAGTATAGGTGTGTTTCAATTAAAAGATATAGTTTAAATTGTTCTTCAGATTCAGTGTAGAAAAACATAACAATATCTTGCTGATATTGAGACAAGATCACAATTATGAAATTACAGTGTTATTGTTAGTAATGAACTTCCGAAAATATACGAAATTTTTTCTTTAAAACTATGTGTCTTGAGAATTTATTTACTATGTTGGTAAAACAAATGAGTCTAAAATTTCAATATTTATGGTTTAATTATTAATAATTATTTATTTTTTTACTTTAAATGATAAAAATAGTTTAAAAAAACATACATTGAGGGATTTTTTTTTTATTTTTAAACATTTGACGAAATTAGATTAAAAGTTTTTGAATTAAAGAAATAAAAAAAAATCCATATCAATCAAAAGTATGATTCAAAAAATGTAAGCTTTAGCTATTCGATTTATAAATGACGCCATTTTCAATACATACAGCAAAAAGTTCAAAAGGGAACAAAGTTATTTTTTTTAAAAACTAATGCGTTATTTTAATAAAAGATAGAGCACGATTAAGCACATCACAATGGAACAAATTCGTGACGGTCACATGATTAACGCAATCACGTGTTCCTCACTGAATTCAAAACTGAAATTAGACTTGTACTTTTTGTTCTACTTGTAAAATTTAGATAAAATTTCGAATTCGACAAATGTGTAAAGGGGCTTAAGTATTAAGATCCTTCAAAAGACTTTCAAAATTAAAAAAAAAAATACTTATATTTAAATGAAGTTCATTTTTTTTTACCTATGTGCATTATTTTTAATAAATGTTTTTTTTTTTTTCCAAAGAAAGTTTCTGCAAGAAAGAAAAGTTGGCAACAAAGAAACTTACGAACCGATTGACTGGAGCACGTGATTACATTTATCATATGACTGTAACGTCACATGAATTTATCCCATTGTATTCGAAATTTTTGATAGGTGTGACTGCTTTAAATTTTATCAGCTAATATAGTTGAAATAACTGGATAAATGATTTTAAAATCTCAAGAAGTTCTTTGACAATTATCGTGATATAGTTTAATTACCAATCGCAATAATACTGACATGTGATTCTCAATCAAATTTCATTTTGCGTACATATGTGCTCGATTAACAACTCATTAATTAAAAGAATACGTTATATAATTATTTTCTAGTTAGCATTGTAAATACACATAATTTCAACACTTTTCTATTTTTTTTTACACAAATGATATTTTTTTAAAAAAAATTATTAGAGGGAGAAATACACTGTCATTCTCCATACTCGTTTATATCTTTTTATTTTATTTTTTCAGGCATAAACAAGCAGTTATGTGTATTAAAATTCCATTTTTTATAGAATATGTAATAAAATATTTAAAACTTTCCCCTAAAAGTATTTCATTCTTCTGTTACAAAAGACAAACAGTAAAATGAAATACTTTTAGGAAAGTGTTAATTTCAAAGGAAGAGATTTTATTACATTTTCTAAAACAACTAAAGGATAATTTAAAACAGGGGTAGCCAACCCTCGGCACGCTTGCCGTAGTGTGGCACAATGGAGTTGTAACAGTGGCGCGCAAAGACTTGCTAAAAAATTAACATTTGAAGAAAAAAATAATAAGTAACATTTTTTTTTTACAATTTTATACAAAAGCAGTTGTTTTAAACAAACAAAAACCCTCATAATTTATTTTAAATACACTTAATTAATTGAATATAATCAAAAATTATCCTTTAGAGCATGCTTGTCTAAAGTGCGGCCCAAACGCAGATTATGAAAATATTTCAATTTACACATTTTTATTTTAAAAAAAATAAATGTATGCACAAAATATGCTGCATTAATTTTCGAGTTAATTGAAGAGTTCGAAAGAAGACTTCAAGATTTTCGAAAAACCGAAGTGTATTTCGAATGTATTTTCTACCCCGTTTTCTCTAGAAATAAATTACATTCAACTTCAGATGGAATACATTGAACTGCAAAGTGACATTCAACTGAAAGAAAAATTTGGGAATGTTTCTATACTGGAGTTTTATAAAGATTACCAACACCGCGATAAATATCCGCATTTTCACACTCATTATAAATGTCTTCAGTCTTTATATTTGTGAATAGTTATTTTCCAAGAATGAAGCATACAAAAAAAAAAAATAGGACAAAGATCACTGACAAACATCTTGAAAATGCATTAAGAATTGCAACTTTGTCTATTGAACCCGATATCGATTTGCTTGTTCAACACAAACGCACAAATTCATTTTTCTCATTAACTTGATTTTCCCCCCATCTTTATAAAATCCAAACTAAGTGAAACGAAACTTTTACAAATTTAAAATAAATGTGTGTGTGTGTACCTATTCATGTCTAATTCAAATTTAAAAAAAATTAGAATAAAAATAAGTTAATTTATTTTAATAAAACTACATAGAGTTAATTTTTATTTCAATTTGTTAAAAAAAATATCGTATGTGCGGCCCACAAGCTGTCATAGTTTAGACACCCATGATTTAGAGCAAGGGTGTCAAGCTCAAAGGCTGACTTGGCCCAAGCAAACAAGGTTTAACTAAAGGTGGGCCGCAATTAAAATAAAAATTCTTAGAAACGTTGGTTTATTTCGAATAATACATTATAATACACCAGGGGTGGCCAACTCGCGGCACGGTGTGGCACGGAGGAGCTGTATCAGCGGCACGCGAAGACTTACTGAAAACTTTAAAAAATTTTGAAAAGATAATAAATAACCCTTTTTTATAATTTTATTGAAATGGGGCTGTCTCAGACAAAATCCCTCAAAATTTTGATCAAAATATGCTTTTGAATAAATTTTTTCTGCAATGAACAGAATAAATTAAATATCACTCAAAACTAGCTAATGTGCAGCTATAATAACTTATTTTTTAGCATCTGAAAGAGCTAATATAGATGACTTAGTAAAAAAAGTAGTAATTCAAAAGCCACATTAAGTAGATACAGAGTGTTTATAGTAATTATTTTGAGTTAAATGATTCAATGACATTAAAAATGAGCTACTTTCGTAAAAAACCCCAATAAGCTTTTGGTAACATTTTTACAATTTTCCATATTTGTTTGTTGTAAAAGTTGGAAGTGGTACGCATAATTATTTTTTTAACACAAATAGAGGCTCTCTTCCCGAGGAGGTTGGCAACCTCTGTTTTAAACATATATAATAGAACAGGAAAAATTTAATATGTACGTCTTGTCACTTGACACATCGCTTCTCTGCTTCTATCTTTCCTATTTCAGGAGAAATTTTAATATTTTTTATATATTATTGTGTGCCAATACATTGACTGAGCCGCATGCGTCCCGCAAGTTTGACACCCCTAATGAAGAGAAAACTCGTTATTGTTAAGCTCACTCGACAGATTTTGGAATTTGAGGGAATGTATTTTAAAATATCTGGAAGAAAAGAATGAACTACCCAATGAGAGTTTTTCCTATTGAAAAACAAAGATAGTCAAAGAGATTTAGCTCTTCTTAACTATAGTATGGGACATTTACATAATTTAAATTTAAGATTACAGGGCAAAGATTGTATTTTTCTAACCTAGTGGGTCACATATATTATTTGTGAACAAACTTTTTAGCGTTTGCGCTTTTGTACTTTTTTGCACACACATTAATACAGGGATTATTTACCAAACTTAATAATGTTCTAAGCTATGATAGATTTAAAAATTTACTATCCATTTTGCAGCAATCATTCAGTTTGATGATTTTCAAGATGATAAAAAAGTGATGTTCTTTTCACAATTTTTTTTCCAGTTTTTCTGCACTTTAATTGTTACCCACCTAAAATCCTAATCGAAATTATTGACCCATTACAATATTATACTGAAAAACAAATATAAGGAAGGAACTTATTTCAATTGCAAGTGATAAGAATGATATTGAATTTTGAAAATTTGTACCAACAAGTAATTTTCCAAATTTACATGATGGCTGTAGGTTTGGATCAACATATGTTTGTGAGCAAATGTGTTTCCTTTTATGAACATAATAAAATAAAAATATCGCTCAAAATTAACTGATTTTCATGTAAGACAACCGAATTTGTTTGCTTCTTCGAGAAATAATTAATCCTTATATAGATAGATTGCTTGGGGGGGGGGGACATACAAATTCAAAAGCTACATTAAGAAAGTTTATTAATTATTTAGAATTATTAAATAATTCTAAAATTTTTAATAATCACTTTAAATTAAATGTTTCAAGTGGTTTTTTTATTTTATATCCAACTGTGATTGAACCTTAAGTTTATTAAGAACAAAACCTAAATATGTACTTTTGTCTTATTTATTATATTATTTTTTAATTGCATTTCTTAGATTTGCATAAAAAGTGTGCTACTTGCGTTCAAGTCCCATAATATACTTATAAGTAACATTTTTCACCTTTTCATATCTTTTTGTTGGAAATGCCACGCATAGTTTTTTTTTTATCAGTCAGTAGCATTCTTTCCAAAAAGGTTAGCCATATCTGATTTAAAACAAAACACAAAAGGATTCATATTGCCTAATTTGAAATGAAGTAAGACGCGAAGTGAAGTGTCTTTACTCGCCTAATTAAGTGAACTATGCATTCAATTTTTGTGTATGTGTGCGTGAAAAAGATAAGATGATATCAGAAAAGAAATATTTGTAATTCAATGTGTCTTGTATTGTTTTTTAAACCTAGCAAAATACGTAATTGTAAAGTTCAAAAAATCTTTCATTCTTGATAAATAGAATTCCTCAGCAGAGCTTATTATTTAAACTTGCGTATTATTTAAACAAAAAAAAAAAAGGTTTAATTTAAATCTCCGGTCACATGCAATTTTTTCAGAAGAATAAAAAGCAGAGCAAAATAATCAACAAAGAAATAATTTTGTACATCATTTCTGGTAACAAAAAATCTAGGCCTACCAAAAGAGGACTAAGTGGATAAATGGATAGGTCTCGCTGAGGGGAACCTGTGATTCAAATCTCAAGGTAGAGACTCAAATACATTTCAAAATATTATAGATTTAATAAAGTTTTAAAAAGTTTAAAACGTTGAAATAAAATTCAAGGAATGACCCTATGAGCAAGAAATTTGGTGAGAATATTCAATGGAGGCAGAGGGATCGAATGAACTAGGTCCGAGCGGACTGAAAGGTGAAGGTGTCGAGCTATTGGCAAAATGCTGCCAAGGGGGGTCGAGTCCTTGTACTTCCTAACCAAACAGGTAGTACTATGATCCCCCAAATAGCAATCCCATATCATAAAAAAATGGCACCATAGGATTAATATGGGGATTGATATTTTAGTGTGTAAACCCTCCCCAAAGCAGGTCATCATTAGTAAAGAAACCATGAAGGAGGGGGGGGGGGCAGGCCAAGTCGATCGACGCCTTCGTGCGCGCTCATTGGTCAAATCAAATAGCGCGCGTTTCCCCAGTTTCCTGCAACACATTTCCGTCCCTTTTCACGAAATCACTGTCACAAATATCCAGCAACCGAGAGGAACGATTACACATTAAAAATATCTAAAAATTTAAACAAAATTTTAAAGAACATTTATCTTTAAATTCCCTACGACATAACAATATTCTACGGATTTTTAATAATTGTTTCCAAAGTAACCACAGAAAAATTTGAATTGTTTAAAATATAGATCTTTTCTATTTAGTTCATATTTTTTTTAACAGTTACATCATATTAATAAAATTCGTAACCTAATAATCGATTGTAACGAACTTGTAAAAGCCGTTGAAATTTAAAAGCTGAACAAGCATAATTAAATCTGATCATCTCGACAAAATATTCAAGTGCCTCTCAATCGTTCCAGTTTCACTCACTGTCGTCAACACTGCTATCACTAATTAAAACTGATTACTTGATACTTGATGCTGTGGGAAAATGAATGTTTTACATAACTCATATCGTTATATCAGATTTTATTTTATAGCTTCAATCAGTCTGCCAGTACGAATTCGTGAATGTGATTTTAATGTTAATTTTTGTATTCGTGAAGGAAATGTTATTCCTATGGTGTTCATACTTTTTTCCACAAATCTAGACTTCATTATTTATTTGAGTCCAAAAGAGGAAGAATAATGTAGGTTTCTAATAAATCTCTCTCTACTTTTCTTTTTCTATTTTAAAAATATTATTAATTGTTTTGTTTAATATCTGCGAGAAAACTTACTTGTGATATATTAGAATAGATATAAAAATCTTACGAATCATTAAAATAAAAAATAAAATGTTTTCAGAAAACTGAGGGAAAATGACATTTTTGTTGAAGTTCTAAATTTTTAAGAAGCATTTAAAGTACTAACTATCCAGAAGTTTTTTTTTTTGTCATTATTTTATTATCCTTTGGGAGCCTTTTATTGTTACATAATGTGAATAAAAGCAGCCAAAGTTTATTCCTTAGTATTCTTATAATCCCTCAAATGATCAAAGAGATTCCAAGCGAATATCTCGAATATATACAAAAATTAAATACTTGCTAAATTTAACCAGCTTCGATTACTCATTGCAATTCTTTTTATCCGACTGAACTAACATATTTAGAATAATTACAAAAGATGACAACTAAAACTTTAACATCAGATGATTATATACAGTCGAATCTCGATAATTCGAAGTTGGAGGGGCCAATGAAAAACTTCGAATTATCAAGAATTCGAATTATCCAGAGGGTAGAAAAACTCCCAAAATACTCGAGGAGAATTTCTTTTTCTAACACATTTAAATTTAAAACTATGTAATAAAACAAAAATTGTTCATAGGTATAAAATTATTTTAAAGTAACTTTTAAAAAGTACATATTACACAATTTTAATATTATACAGAAGATAAAAGTCACGTATTAAAAGAATACATATAATACATTCATACACAATCCTACGCATCTCTTCTTCACAAGTGTACCATCCATTCTGAACACATATGTAGCAAGGCCACGTGTTAAACGAAAGATATGGATGGCTAAAAATAGGTGCGGTTGGTCTATTGTCCACTTGAAGAAGAAAAGCAATAAAAGTGTATTTTCGCCTTGTAAACCGGAAAACACTAAGAAGGGGTAGCAAATAGATGGTCATTAAAGAAGCTACGTTACAGCCAATACATATATACAATACATGTGTTATATGCAATACAACACAAAACTTGTAAACTCCAATCTGTTCACTACAGGACTGTACATGATAATGAGTGTTCGAATTGTCAAGAGTTAAGTTTTATAAGATAACTTCGAATTATTACGTGTTGTAGTCTGGCCAGCCACAGATTTTTCTTCGAATTTTTGAGTGTACCAAAACGTATTGTTCTAGTTAGAAATATCAAGAGTTTTTCTAGGGATTGAGCATATACTTTGAATTATCGAGAGGTTCATATTATCGAAGGTTTGAATTATCAAGAGTCGACTTTATCAGCAAATAAATTAAGAAATCAGATAAATTAAAATTGCATGAATTATGAAATTAAAAAAAAAAGACGATAACAATTAGAAAACTATCAATCTATTACTACTGCATAATTTAAGTAGTCAAAAATTAATTTAAAATAAAGAATAGAAATTTATATGGAACTAAATATTTTACAATACGAAACAATCTAGTAAACATCTTGATATTTGAGAGATATTGAAAATTATTAACACTTCATAGCCTTACTTCTAATTTTAAAATGGCTGTTATATTGTGGTCTAAATGTTATTTTTAAAGTAAATCTCATTATTTATTAATTTCTCTAATACATACTTTTTTAATGTATCTATTTTTAATAAATTTTAAATGTTGCCACCACATATTTTTAAAATTCAGTTTCAAATATGCGCATTTTTCTTGCAATTTTTTCTACGTAAAATCTCGCAGTTAGGAGACTATTTAATTTAATTTCATATTAATTGAATTCACTATTTTTGAATTAACATCATAAAACAAACCTATTCAAAATATCACATCCCTTGAAAAAAAGAAACTCATCTTTTTCATGTGAAAATTAAATTCGATACATTGAGTAATTTAGTTCTCTATAAGTTAAAAGTTATCAAATATTGCTGATCCTTAAGATGAAATATATATATATTACAAAATTGCCTCTCATATTTCATGACAATCGCTAAATATTTTTTTTTTCTTATCCTTCTCAATGGTTTCTTTCTTTTTCAATTTTAGCTTCATAATGTATCATTTCTAAAACACCTCCATTTCCAAAATCGTCAAACAAATAGCTTACAAGCATTTTCGGCATAGCAAAAAAAAGGAAAATTACTTCTGTCGTGCGAGTGTTGCACGCAATATCGCTCCACTAAACAATAAGCATTTTTCTATATTTTCTCTCCCAAAACTTATTTCCCGACTTCCGCGTTTCGGTCAAAGATACGGTTAAATGCTTTTTTCTCAAGATGTGAACTCGAACTTGAATATCTAGAAAGAGATGTATTCCATTTGGACTCGATGTTACCATTTCCTTCTCACTATTCAGTGCCAAACAGGTTTAATACGAATAAAAAAGAAGAAAATTAAGTCTTCAGTCATATTCCCTTACTTATTCATTAATTTTTATAGAAGTAATAAAAAATAGAGTTTAAATGTTTGATGGGGAAAAAACGCTGAATTTTTCGTTTTGTTGAACATATTTTATAATATTAAAATGTGTAAAATGGTTATTATTCGGTCTACTTTTATCTTTCAAATAGTTATTCAAAATGATTAAAGAAAGAAATTACCCTCTCTTTATAAATTTGTTTATATTACGTTTAAATATTCTTCATAGGAACATATACTGTGGGTGGTCAAAATTGTGGACACTTTTTAAAATTCTTATGTTTTTTTAAATTTGTATGCTTTTTGAAAATGTTACGTTGCACAAAATGCAAAGTCTTAAATATCATTTTAACACAGTAGCCTTTTTCAAAAAATTTTTTAAAAACAGTAACAGTAAAAATAATTTATGTTTCATACTTATATTATATTATTAAGCTGATTCTGTAAGTAAAAATTCAGTTTGACCAGCCATTATTTTACAATTTTAAAAAATTAGAAATTTTTGAAGTTTTTCAAAATTTTATAAAATATTCAGTTTTTTAAATTTTTTAGTCATTTTAAGTGTGTGTATGATTTATGTTTCTTGGATTATTGTGAATAAAATCTGTTCCCTTGCTGTTTTTAATTATTTTTCTAGCTAAACCTGAAAAAAAACACGAATTTTTTAAAAAAATATTAAATTTGGCATTTTTTAACAAATTAACTAGAGATCTCAGACCTAAATCCATACTAACTTTTCCGGAACATACATTTGGGAAAATATACAAAACAAAAACAAAAAAAAATTCAAGGCTCTATCTTGAGCAGAAAAAAAAGCCTTAGGGATTAGAAAACACTTATATCTTCAAAATTAAAAAGTCTAAGAAAAAATCCTTTAAAGTTTGTAAAAGCATAATACAAAAACTTATAATGCCCATAAAGCTCTTAATTTTAAATATGTTAGTTTCCGATTTATTTTCTACATTAAAACACTATTTTAATTAAATAAGGAAAACATTTTTTTAAAATTCAAAATACATTTTTGCATAATAATGATAGCATTTGTTACGACGACAGGTTATGCAGCTTAATCTTAACCTAATATTTTCACAAAAGTTTTGAAACTTGAATCATTTATGTACACGATAATAATGCTACTAACTTAATCGCCTGGTGTACATAAAATCTAGTTGTGCCACAGTGTTGCAAGGAAACCTTTTCTATTGCGGTATTGCAGGCTCTGCCACGAATTTTATTTTGCTATCAAATGAAGAATGCGTGAAAAGAGTAGAACATTAATGGACAATGGACCAGCGTACTGTGCACTAACATTCTATTCTTCTTAAACAATGATATACGATGGCTATTTTTAAGTAAGGTCCGTTGGCGCGTATAGTTCCCTAGTTCACGCGTACGCTGCAACGAGTCTCTGCGTCACTTACCAGCCGTCCTTTGCGAACACACTCGCGCCATTTCCAGCTCTGTAGCAGTCGTGTCAGCTTCGCTGTGCGTTTTTAAAATGTTTAAGGTGATTGAATCACCGCCAAGTGAGAGATAGGTCTGTTATCCGTTTTTTGACTTCGAGAAACATGTCGGCCGAAGACATTCACCATCAGATAACAGAAGTTCATGGCACTGAAGCAATGAGTGACAGCAAAGTTCGAAAATGGGTCAGGAAGTTTAAAGATGAGAGCCTCACACTTCTCGAACGACTTGGGGCTTAATCGACTCTTTTAGCTGAGAGGTTTTGGACCATGCACCATACAGCCCCGACCTTACTCTCTGGGATTTCCATCTTTTCCGGTACCTCAAACACAGTCTTGGCGGAAGTCAACGAAGAAGTGAAAGCGGCCGTGAACTCTTGGCTGTCCGACCAGGCGGCAGACTTCTTTAAAGAGGTTTTCCAAAACTTAATTCCAAAATATGACAAGTGCATTAATAAACTCGGCAACTGTGTAGAAAAACAAGCAAAAGTATGTACAGTCCTAAAATAAAGGTTTTTGGAAACAAAATATTGTCGTTATTTTTTTTAAACAAAAACGGACCTTACTTAAAAACAGCCCTCGTATTATCGAGAAATCGAGATTTATTTTTATTTTTCAATAACTATTTAAAATTCAGCATATTTATTCGGTTTATTAGAGGTTTTGCTTTGAAAAATTTGCAAAAAATTTTGCTTGATTGATAGAACTATATACAGCCGGCGGTGCACGCGCTGCACCCCTGCTAGGATCGGCCCTGTGCGTTAATCGAATTAGATATACAAAATAAATACCTTATATTGAGGATGCTGATGATATTATTCTGTATATAGTGTAAACATTCATTAGTAGTTAAATTTAGTTCCTGTGATGCAAAATAAAATAATAGAAAACTACGAACTGTTTATCTTTCATTTCATTTGATTATACCACAAGTGCATAGGGCAGGGGTGGCCAACCCACGGCACGAGTGCCAGAATGTGGAACGGTGGAGTTGTTACAGTGGTACGGTGGAGTTGTTACAGTGGTACGGTGGAGTTGTTACAGTGGTACGGTGGAGTTGTAACAGTGGCACGCGAAGATTTACTGAAAGTTTTTAAAAAAGATGATGATAAATAACCATTTCTCCCCCCCCCCATTCCAATTTTATGGAAGTAGGACTATCTCATACAAAAGGACCTTAAAATTTGGATCAAAATATGTTTGTGAATAAATATTTTCTGCTACGAACATAATAAAAATAAATATCACTCAAAAGCAGCTATAGGCACCTATAATAACTCAAATTTTGTTAGAATCTGCAAGAGCTAATCCTAATATAGATGACTCGGTAAAAAAAAAAAGTAATTCTAAAGCCATATTAAGTACTGAGCCTTTAATAATTATTTTGAATTAAATTATTCAAATTACCCATTTTTATTTTATACCTAACCTAACTGATGAAACTTGTAAAAAATTTTATTACAGTAAAGCCTAAGCTTGTACTTTCATCTTATTTATTATATTGTTTTTAAATTTCGATTACATAAACTCTTGCATTAAAAAATGTGTTATTTTCTTAAAAATTTCATGATAAACCTATAAGTAACATTTTTTCACTTTTCCATATTTATTCGTTCGAAAAGTTGGAAGTGTCACGCATAATTATTTTTTATCAAATAGTGGCTCTCTTCCCAAAAAGGTTGGCCACTCCTGGCATAGAGTAAAAAAAAATTATCATCAAAGTACCGAAAACGAAATACAAAATATATATTGTACCGAAGTAAATAATTACAGTAAAATATATATTGTTCTCGTAGAAAGTAGAAAAATTAGAATATAAGATATTAATTTTAAATGTTTGTCCACATAAAAAAAATCTGTTCATAGAGTCTGAGACTTGTAAAGAAAGTAGAGGCTGGAATAAAACAAAAAAAAGTTACTGAACCTTTACAAT
>BMAO01007460.1:0-25229 GCA_019973975.1 Trichonephila clavata | reverse complement strand
TTAAATAAATTTTATGTGGGTGCTTTAAATGTATTTTAGAATAATAGAATAGCTTTACATTTTTGTTGTTGTTTCAAGCCTTTTGTCTCATTTGAGTTAATATATATATGAAAAAAGACTGTATTGTGTGGACAGTTTTCAAAATCTTTATAAAATAACTCATAGTTGAGTACAAAAGAGGAAAAAACGGAGCATAAAAATATTTCTTTCTTCTAGAATTCCAATCGACATTTATGTCATAAATCTAAAGCAAGATATTTTTAAAATAGACTATATATACATTTAGAGCGAGCTGTATTTTGCTGTTCCGCACACATTCATTTTATCTTATTGATCGTCTTAAAAGCTAAATCTAATGGATCTGCCATTGAATTTGCGTAATTATTCCATAAGTAAAATAGATATAGTATCAGTTATTATAATGCTTTTAATTACTTTTTAAAAGGCTTATTAGACCATTTAAAAAATCTTGAAAAACAAACGAGTGTTTAAATTTTCTTAAGAATTTGTATTCAAACTATGTGAATAAAAAATTAATTGAGAGTTATGTGCATATTTAACTCTAAAGATTGAACTTAGTATATACCATGGGTGTCTAAACTAGACCGCTTGTGGGTCGCAACACAAAAAAAAATATTTTCTTTGGGCCCCACTTACAATTATTTTTAAAAAATTGAAATAAAAAATCACTCTATGTAGTTTTATTTAAATACTATAACTCCCTTTTGCTTAAAATTTATTTAATTTGAATTAGACATGAATAGGTAAATATTTATTTTTAACTTGTAAGAGTTTCTTTTCATTTGGTTTCGACTTCATCAAAATGGAAACAAAATCAAGTTAATGAAATGGATGAATTTGTTTTTGTTGAACAAGCAAATCGATATCGAAATAAATAGACGAAGTTGCAATTCTTAAAGCCCTTTCAAGATGTTTGTCAGTGATCTTTGTCCTATTCTTGTTTTCTGTATGCGTCATTCTTGAAAATAATTGTTCACTAATATAGACAATGTCAAAAGCTGAATACATTAATAAAGCATGATTTTGAAAATGAAGATCTTTATTGCGCGCGTGGGGTAGGTAATCTTTATAAAAAACTCCAGTATATATACTTATTATATATATATATATATATATATATATTAAAATCGAATTACTGCTAAATATAGAAAATTGGGTGTTTCCATTCATAAGATTTAGTTTCCATATATATTTTTAAGACCTAAATTTCATAAAAATCCTGTTAAATTAATAACAGTACAAATGGTTTTAAAACTTATATCATCGCTGCAGGTAAAATGCTGCATAAAATAAAAAATAATGCTGCAATGAATTATACAAGAATTCATCAATAAACAATGTAATAAAGCTATAATTAAAAATAGTAAACATATTATAGATTTTTTTTAAAAAAAAATATTTATTCAGCTCATAGTTATGACTTTAAAGATTTTTTTAATTCCAATAATATCATGATATAATTAGGGTAAATTTTGATAATCACAGAAATTACAACCTTAATATTAATTTACAAAAATTTAGAACTCTAATAAATTTAGTCTTAAAAGAAAACTACATTAATTTAATGGTTTTCTGTACAAACAAACCAAAGATTTGCCTCAAGGTGGCCCTGCTAGCAATAGTTTGGCTAATTTATATTTACACATTTACGAAAATAATTATATTATTAATAATGCTTAATTACATATTTAGATACATACATGACCTAAATTATTTTTTTGGTAAAAATAATAATTTTAACCCCAATATTAATTTTTATCCGAATTATTTAAAGCTAATTAAATTAATAGTAATCCAGTTAAAACTAATTACTTGGATGTATCATTAGTTATTAAGGACTATAAATTACATAGCAATAATTATGATAAAAGACATGATTTTAATTTTAACATTCTTAAAGTGCCTTACTGGAATTCCAACTATATCAATTTATAGAAATATTATTTTGAATTATATTTATCGTAATAACGCGTATTAGTTAGTGATAAATTAATATATTTAAATATTAATAACTTTATTAAACATTGTATGGAACACGGATACCCTCCTAAATTTTATAAAAGTTACCTAACAGTTAAATAAAAAAAGTTATCAGTTGTACAGTTTATAGATAGATGGCGCTCTAGCTAAGTAAATTAACAATATTATATTTTCTTAAAATTAATTGTATTTGTCTGGGTGGGGTACTTTATTTTCTATAAATTATAAATAAAATATAGAGTTTTAAATGTGTATATACAGTATTAATGTTATTTTATCAAAACTTAATAATTTTATGCGATACTGTTATTGTCCATAGCTGGGGAATATGTGTTGCTCACGTGTAAGTCTTTATCCAATAGTTTAACTTTGATTTTAAACATTTTAGTAATTATTACAGGCTATAATATTATCGTTTTACATTAATAGATTATGTTTTATTTAAAATAGTAGTTTAAACTTCTCTAGAAATTTCATGCTTTCCCTATGACCAGAGTATTGGCAAATTCAGGTGAAGGTTAACTGGCCGAAAAACACTGTTTAAACCTGCATTCCTGGATCCTAAGGCTAGGAGTTTGCTCTAGTATTTATGTGGCTAAATCTATTCTATCATGACTATAGTTATCTTAGGTATATAACGATTTTGTATATATATATATAAATATATATTATATATATAGTATATATATATATATATATATATATATATATAATAAGACGATGTTCGTTGGAATGGATTCTTTAAACTGATACTGAAGAAGTAGTCTTGAGATTAATTGAATTTGTTTATTATACATTTGAACACGTAAGACAATACAGGGACGTCACAATAGAAGCACACAAAAACACAATGCAGCCGACTACATGCTGAAACACAAAGCAGAAGCGAAAGAAAGTTGGTCACCAGGAATCTCGGTATTTATAGGCTTCTCAAATCACATGATCTGAGTGGGTGGATAGGTGTAGTTTAAAATACTCTCGTTAGGTGCGGGCTAATTTATAACTAAAACGTTGGTCCTGAAGGGATGGACCATTGGTAGTTAAAGTTATGAAAAAGGATTATATTACTGGGAATTATTACATTTCCCCCTCCGCAAGACACGTGTGTGCGCTGGGCCCTTAGTACACACCCATATCCTACAGAGATATTAATTTTAAAATTTAAATTTAGATTAATATTTATTTTTAAATTTCCTTCACTTTAACACATGAAAATGATTTGGAACAAGGAGAATATGTGGTAAAAAACTATGAAACAAATATGCATTAGTAAATTATAAATATAAAATTGCACAAAACAAAAATATCAAAATAAGATTATTAAATACTAAAATAAAATGAAAACCGAAACTAAATTTTAAAAATAATTGTAAATGACACACATCCTGTAAAAGTTTTAGTTGAAACAAATGAAGTTAGTTCTTTCTAGTTGCCTTGCCCAAGTTAGCTAGACTTTGCAAGGTTGAGACGTGTCCGGACACTTGAAGATGTAAATATGCTAGGTCAGAGGCCTCAGTAGAAGGCTGTTGTATCTCGTTTGGATATGTGAAACACCAACAGGCTTCCCTATGCACTGGGAAGCAGAGTTTAGAGGTGAGTCATATATTGGAATAGAAGTTGTCACAATATTGGGTTTTAAAAGACAATGGTATGTGAAAGGAATTGTCCGTCGCAAATACTGCATGGAGATGATGGTTATGAAACAGTTATGTGCCACACCTTTCTAATATGAATTCACAAAAATATAATTCCTAAAACACAAAAATAATTTGATAAAAATTTATCTAAAAGTGTATATAAGAGCACTGAGGGTGAAAAGAAACAAATTAGGATGACCCACGCCTTGCACAATCTTTGAGACAAGTTTTCCTTCTTATCGTGTATATGCAGCACAATAACTTCAAAAACAATATGCCTAGACTGGAAATTGCAAGTCGACCAAAGAGATGTTTTTTTAAAAACTATTTATAACTTTAGTTTTATGTATTAATTTTATTATGACAAAGGTATAAGTTTGGAGGCAATAGTATATTGACAATCAAAGGTGTATTTATTCCCTTGAGGTACTCACTATGCACAATCCTTACAAAACCCTTATTATTTATTCTAAATGTATACATTTGTTTATTTATTTATTACTATTTTCTCAGCCTAAGTGCTCTCAAAACCATTATTATTTCAAACACAATTAAGTTGTTCATTTTCATATCAAATAAATTGTTCATTCTAAAAAAGAGTAAATCGAATAGAAACCAAAAATTCTTAAACCACATTAAAAATATATCAAACTGTATCAACATAAAATTCTCAAAGTAAAAATATCAAAACTTTGGTATTGATTGAGTAAAACACTTAAAAACACTGTAAAGTTATCAATTCTCATGCTAAATATCAAATTCAAAAATAATCATTATGAAATATATGCAGTTTATTTTCAAAACAAAACATAGCATTAAGTAAATTTAATCCGAAATTTCAAAAGGTAAAACCGAGATTCCTGGAAACGTTTTCAAAATGGTAATAACATTCACAATAATATAAACGTAGAGTTGACTGCCCAATCAAGTAATTTAAATACAATCGAGAAATAAAAATAGTTTGTTACACATATATTGAAAAAACATTAGAATTACCCATAATAACAGTACAATGGTGGTAGGGACCAAAGAATAATTTTAAAAAATAAACAATGGGGGTAAGACCCATAATAGTGAAAGAAATAATGGGGTAGAACCAGACACATAAGAAAAACCGCTGGGCATAACTAGGCTTATAAAAATGAAAATGCTGGGTAAGACCAGGCTTTAAATAAAGAAACTATATATTGGTACCACTACCCCATACTACACCATTTCATATGGAAAACTTTAAAACATAAATATTTTCAAAATATCTAAACCATAAATTAAAATCATTGTAGGTTTCTGGATCAAAATAGATTGTTATAAATAACACTTTAAATTTGCTTTCAAATTATTATGCATTCTAATTACAAAATCTTTCTTAAACATTTTAAAATAAATTATTAAAAACCAGTAAGGAAAAATATACAATCAATTTAGAATTTCCAGATAATTTCAAGTGACAGAAGAAAAATGCACGGTTTATTGTATCGATGAAAACTTCAAGCTTCTTTAACACGCTCATCAAAAATCGCTGAGCGCATCATTTAACCTTTACGTTTTAAAACATATACTTGTAGCACTTAAAAAGAAATGTAATCCAATCTGGCTTTTTCCACTGATGATAAAAACTTTTCTTTTTTCACAATCTCGCACACTTTGAAAATAATATGAAAATGAATTTTTTTTTCTTTTCCACATATTCGCACACCAAATTTGAAGCTATTGGACAACGGTGAAAAAAAAAAGGAATTTTACCGTTTTTGACGAATGGAACACTTTTTCACATCTTACGATTAATGGGCAAATCCACAGATTTTTTTTTTTTTTCATTGGAAGACAGAACTAAGGATCGAATTGTAGAATGATTTTTTTTTTTAAACATATGTTTGTTGAGCACCTTTCGACGTTGCATTTGGAACACGGAACTGTTTTACTATTATTCAGTCATTTTGGTAACCCTATCAGGGCGTGGCAAGTGGTTTCTTTCCCGCGCAGGAAAATATCCTGGCGACTTTTATAATAAGACGATGTTCGTTGGAATGGATTCTTTAAACTGATGCTGAAGAAGTAGTCTTGAGATTAATTGAATTTGTTTATTATACATTTTGAACACGTAAGACAATACAGGGACGTCACAATAGAAGCACACAAAAACACAATGCAGCCGACTACATGCTGAAACACAAAGCAGAAGCGAAAGAAAAGTTGGTCACCAGGAATCTCGGTATTTATAGGCTTCTCAAATCACATGATCTGAGTGGGTGGATAGGTGTAGTTTAAAATACTCTCGTTAGGTGGCGGGCTAATTTATTACTAAAACGTTGGTCCTGAAGGATGGACCATTGGTAGTTAAAGTTATGAAAAAGTATTATATTACTGGGAATTATTACATATATATATTATATGTATATATATTATATATATATATATATTATATATATATTATATATATATATATTATATATATATATATATATATATATATAAATAATCATTCCCAAATTTTTCTTTCAATTGTATGTCACTTTGAAGTTCAATGAAGATTCCATTTGAAGATTTGAAGGCAATTTATTTATTTCTAGAGAAAACGGGATAGAAAATATGTTATAATACTACTTTTTTTTCGAAAGTCTTGAAATCTTCTTTAAAACTCTTGAAGTAAAACTAAAATTAATGAAACATATTTTGTACAACTTATTGGTGCATGTGGAACCAAATTACTGAAATGTGTCAAGTCATTTATTTTTGTATGATTGATCCAAAATTTTAACTTTCTTTCGAACGTTGTTATTGTTTGGAACATGTTATTAATAAATTGATTTTGTCCTTGAAGTCTCAAATTTAAATTCTTTAAATGTTCTGGTAAGTCTACTAAAAAAGCTAATTCTAAAACCCAATCTTCGTTTTCAAATTCTCTCTCAGTCACAGGTTTTCCTTTTGTTTCCATAAATATTTGTATTTTAGTTCTCAAATCTTAAATCGTTTGAACATTTTTCTCTTACTGAGCCATCTTACTTCTGTATAATAAATAACATCCGGAAATTCAGTGCCCATTACCTTAAGAAACTCTTCCAACTGTCTATGATTACGTCCATTTGCTCTTATAAAAGTTAATGGTTTTTATATATATACAACAATGCTTAGTACATTTTCCAATTTTAAAATGTTTCCACATAAATTGCCCTGATATGCAATACAATGATCTGCCAACAAGGTCATATTTCTAGCAGCAACGGCTTCACTATTAAGCATTTTAACAAGCCTCCTATTTTTACCAACCATGGTAGGAGCTCAAACGGTTATGATAGCTGATAGATTTTTCATAGATATGGAAAACATTTTCAGCGTCATTTTTAATGCATCAAATAAATCTACAGACTTGGCTGTGTCTTTTAACGGTTCTTAAGCACCATTTCTTTTGTGATATTATATTTTGTTCATTGATTCCACTTATAAAAATTGCCAATTGTGCTGTATCAGAAGCGTCGATGCTTTCTTCTATGCCTAACGAATAAAATTTAAAATTTGTACAAAGATTTTTTTGAAGACTCACACACAATATTAAATTCCCCAACCCTCAATTCTTGTGGCTATAGTTTGGTGTGATAAACTGATTTTAGAAAAATCCAACATTTTTTAGGGTAAACTACGTTTGCTATGTTTTTCTTACATTCTTTTATAAATTCGACATCAACAAAGTATTTTGATTCTTTCGCTATTAAGTTTAGTAGGACATAAATTGCTCTTACAATGTTATTATTTTGATTAGTTGTCTTTTTTAAAAAAAAAAATCAGTCGAAAGCCATTTTTTTTGTTTCTGTGATTTTATCTTTACTGCAAATACCGAGATATTCATTGTACTTTGAGGCATGCTTTTGACTGTAATGGGATTTCAATTCGCAGCTTTTAAAAAACTGGCACAAAGTCTGTACAAACTAAGCAAAGTTCTTTATATTTCTTCTCAATAAAAAGGTATTTCTCCGTTCAGTTTTCAATAAAAAAATCTTTTTCATCTTCAATTTTTTATAGGTTTTGCTTGTTTTTTTTAATGACACACATGAAGGCCATCTAAAAAAATCATATATTTTAATTTTATAAGCAAATATCCTTAATGAATACGAATTATTCGTACCATTTTAAAGAATTTGATACAAGAATTAGAAAATCAAAATACAATACAATATACCATACAAATATTGTAATACTTCAAAAAATATTAATACATTTTTATAAGATTGTTTAACATGATATTTTAACAAAATAGTTATAAATAAATTTTGAAATTTCAAGTTACTATGTAATTTTTATTGATCAAAAATGAATACTGAAACTGAGACGCAAGGCACCTACCGGTACAGTAACATAACAGAATTCGCAGAAGAAATTTGATTCAATGGATTCATAGAGAGAACCTGAACTGTCTAATCTGAAACTCCTTCAGTAATTATTACTGATCATGGACTGGTCAGGGATATATCTCTTTTATAAACTCGGAGAGCATGGAGAATTTTCTGGAACATCCCAAGCTGTAACAGACGCGCGATTGTAACAAGTCTACGGTGGTGCGATACGTGACCATAGACTAGACGTAGGAACTGGACACGTGGCCATGTGCCAAGATCAAGCGCCGGAGGGGTTTCAGAGAGAGGAAACGAACGTTCAATGACCCCTTTTTCTGAGCTTTCCGACATAAATTTTCATGGAAACTAAGATGTTTTTATTTCAAAATAAAAGTCAACTAATCTATTCTATGTGTGAAAAATATTGCAAACATTTAATTTTTAAATAAAAATGTGTAAATTTAAATATTTTCATAATTTGCGTTTGGGCTGCATTTCAAATCTTTTGGGCTATATTCAGCCCGTGGGCCACACTTTAGACAAACATGGTATATGCCTATATTACCCAAAAGCAGTCAAAATGACTGCATTGAGAAAGAATAACTAATGTGTAAAAAATTTGTTTAAATTTAATTTTTAATATTTTTTTATATTATTTACAGTCATATAACAAGTTATTAGAAAATATTAACAATAAAATCTAAAAAATTCTATGAAATTGTGTCATTATATACGAAACTAGTTTTCTAATGGAAATTAAAAAAGCAGTCAAAATGCCTTCATTGCGCAATCGAGTGTTAAATATATCAAACATGTAATGTGTCAGCTTCAAAAATCATTCCAAGTTATAACTATTCCTAATGTACTCTTTTTTTCTGGGGACAAACAAATTATCGGAAATTATTCAGTTACAAACAAACAAAAGAAAGAAGATAAAAAGTAGTCTAAGTGTCGCCAGAGTGGACGGAAATTGATAGCTTTTGGTATTATCAAGACAGAAAGTATAACGCAATTCCATCAAATGTAATTAAGAGCTATATTGCCTCTGAATTTCTTGCTACTTGCATTTTTGGATTTCTGTTATTTTTATTTTCTGGACACAAACAGTATAATTAAATATTAAACGTAACTTTTCCTCGTCTTAATAGCATTTTTAACGCATGTTTTACTTGAATTATTATTAAACAACAATTATAACGTATATAAATAGCTTGCCATGCTTGTATTAAAGAATTATATATTTTAAATCAGTTATTAATCCAGGATTATATAACACTGTATTAATTGAAAAGAAATTCTATTAAAATATTATATATATATATATATATATATATGAAATTCTAAATAGTAAGGATTAAATTTCCATAGTTTTAAAAGGTTTATATTATAGATTTATTATTCTTTCTAGATAGTTTTAAATACCCCTAGTTTCTAGTTTTAGATAAAATTACTTTTTTAGAATATATTATAACTTTTAAACCATATTAAGAGTCTCTAAGATAATGGTAGTATGTTTACATTTCTTATTTTATTATTTCTATTCTTTTCATACTTTTGCTAAGTGCTATTTTTCAGCCTTTGCTTTGTTTTGAAATTGTATTTGGGTCCTGAATCTGGCAATAACTTGTTTATTGTACTCAGATTTAGCGCGGGATCTGCAGTATGCAATTTTTGGGTAAGTTACCTTTTCCTTATAATGGATTTAGATTTCCTATCCATTATTTCCAATTGGTATTTGCTCGATATTATTAACAAAAAAAGGGGAAAGGTTGGCTGGCCAAAAAACATGTTCAACCCCACTTTTATACAGAAGGGTTTTTTTAAAGAAAATTTTATGTATACAAGCTGTCCTAAGTCAGCAATGTTGATAATACTGAAGCATCCATTCTTTTATATTTTACTCTGTTATTTCAATCTTTCATATCTCCTTCTAAATTCTGTTGTCTTGTTATCTGGCAATTGATATTCTTTTAATCATGTAATTCATCTCTTTCTTGTAGAGAAATTTTGATTATATATATATATATATGAACTGGATCAATTACATCTATTCAGATAAACCTTAGCATTTTTTCAGCAGAGTAGAAAGTTTAATGCTGGGGAAAAAAAAGAAAAATATTAAATTTCAACGGGATTACTGTATTTACAAAACAAAGATTTTAGTTTATTTTATGTTTAGTTTATAAAATATTTTTACATTAAGCTATAGTTAAAGGAGTACTTCGGAATTTTAAAAATAAAATGAAATAAATAAAAAAGTAAACTTTTTTCCATTTTTTTTAGCGTTTTCCCTCGCAATAAATACTAAGCATTTTTTGGTACATTAATGTTCACATTAAAACATATATTTTTCAAAATAATAAATGATATATTGATATTTTTATCGCAAAACCTAAATTAAACTTCTTTATAATCAAGATCTAACTAAATAGATTGTACCATAGATAGTTACTACATGACCATATCTTATACATTTATCAATTTTCCGATCGCATCTTTTATAATTTCGAACAAGTTTTGGCTTCAGAACCAATCATTACTTACTCGTAATTTCATCAAATGACTAAGAAAAGTATGTTTTGAGTGCGTCATAAAATTTGACGATACGCAAATGTTCCAAGTGTCTGGTGGATTCTTAATAATTTAATTTATATGCAAAAAAAAAAAAAACAAGGATATATGCGGAAATAAAAAAAAAATGAGTTTTATGTGTGTGAGTGCAGAAGACAGTTCACTATTTTTCAGTGACCCTTGAAATTCATAATCTTTTATTATCAAACTCGAGAATTCAAATTGGACATTTTCATGTAATTATTTCCTTTCATTAACCAGTTTAGTCTCACACACAATAAAAATTATACCATTAATTTTTTTCGCTATGTCAAACTATGAATGCTCTAGAAAGCTTCCTTGTCTTTGCTCTATGTTTTTGGAATTTTACATCCGTGGTAACCGAGGAGTAATTGTCGAGAACTCGTGTTTGGCTTTGTGATGTCATGGGTTCGGTTTCTTGTATCACTGAAGAAACCACCATACAAAAAGGCTGAAGTACATAAAATCAGTTGAGAGTCTCAACTGATTTTATGCACTTCAGCCTTTGAGAACTTGAGACAAAAAGTCCTAACGAAGGCGTATATGCGAAGCTTTTTAAACGATTCTTATCATTAAGCATACAACAGTATACCTCAAACTTTCAATATTTGTGACCCAATAAGTCCTAATTTTCATCCTCCTACACCTCTTTTCCCTCCATACAATAACAATGTATTGGAAGTAATAATAAGGTACTTTGGCACTAATACTACAATATGGCCTTAAATATAAACTGAACAAATGATCAAAATAAGTATTAAGTTTTGCATTTGTTACTTTTATAAGGGACACATATTATTTAAGTAAGTTACTTTTATTTTATAACTATCTTAAGTAAGTTATTTTTAAGTAACATGATAAGTGATATGTTACTTTTCCTTTCTTATTTTTAAATTGAAACAGATTATAAAATAATTTTTAATTGAATTAAATATTTATATCAAAAGCAAATTAGTAATAAATCACTCTTTGAAATTTGGACATTGATGGATGCTGGATTTTCTTCACTGAATAAAAAAGCACTTCGTACCGTTACAACTTTCAACATTCTACCTTTGTGAAACCGTGTTCTATGTGATGGCTGCTTGGAAGACAAAATGTAGAATAATAACTTAGAGTGACCATTTCTAACATGAAATCTTTCTTTGAAAAACTTTTCACTGCAAGACAAACCCTTGGGAGTCGTTATGAGTTATTAAACTTTTTTTCTGATTTAGTATTGATAAATTTATTGTGAAATACATTGTGCAGTACTGTTACTATTATAAGTATATTGTATCAGTGTAAATGCGTGTATTTTCATTTTTTATTACTTCAGAATGTATATACATATTTTGTTTTACTTCTTTCAGTGAATTAACAATTTTTTAAAAAAAATAATCTTTTATTTTCAACTTTCGCATAAACTCACTAACCCCTTCTAGGGTTACCTTGCGGCCTAGCGGTCCCCGTCCCACAGTTTGAGAATCACTGGCATATAGGCATTTGAAAGTAGGAAGTAACATAGAACTTCAGTAAGACAGAACGATTTTCATTTTCTTATAATAATTTTAAAACCCTTTCTTCTGCTTCGTTCAGCTTTCTTCTACACCTTTTTCTTACTGTTTCAGTTCAAGTATATTGCCGTATAAATTACGCTGAATTATGAATATTAAAGGTTGTTTGGGGGGGGGGGAGGTTATTTTCAAATCATAAAACATAATAAATGAAACCAAAGAAATAGATACAAATCGAATTTGTCTTGTTTATTCTAATGAAGAACATATATTTTTCTCAAAACGTACTTTGTTGCGCCGCATTAAATGTTAACACTATGTATATATATATTTCTCTAACTTCCAGGTACTTCTTATATGAAAATAAGAACATTATGTATAAAACTATTTCGGGACTTTGATGAATGTTCTATTTGTAGTAGTTAATTTCATGATTTCAGAATAAAGATATTTTTAAATAAACTGCAATTTAAATTTCAGAAAATGTATAAATTCCAAATTGTTTTAACCTATTGAAGACGGCGGGTTTTGAGAGAAAAAGTTGCTTCGGGACGGCACTTTCAGCTGTGTTGACTTCCCCTTTAAATTGTCACTGATTTATGCTACCAAATAACGGCGAACAATAGAAGCAAGATAGTCGTTGGTCTCCCGCTGGTCAGTAGGGATTTTCGCGGCTTAGAGTGTCCCTAAATACAAAGATCTTCCCTTTCTAAGGGAAATAGATTTTTTTCTAGGAGAATCAAATGTTATAATTATTAATGAATTCAATTCAAGTAATTTAGAGAATTTTATTTAATTTATTTTGAAAAAAGTCCTTATTTCCTAGCAATTTAACCTATATTTCTTACTCAATATTATCAAGAGCATTGAGAGAAATAGCAAAAAACCGTGATGATAATAAAAAAACATTGCAAAGAAAAGGAAATGTTTATTTCATTGTAGACAAAAGTACAATAAACTAAACCAAGTTTAATTGATTTTATTCAAGTAAAATGTACTAATATTTTGATAAAATATAAATAGACTTGATTTATATTTCAGTAAATTTATTAAAATAGAGAAAATGTTATAAAATAAAAGTAAGTTGTTGAGCCTATATTTTATGTCACAATGTAAAATTCATATTTTATCAAAACGATAGTGAACTTTTCTTATATATCTTCCATAAAAGAATAGTATATTTGATGTATAATTGTCATTTTTTATTGCTTTCATTATTAATTCTATCTTGATACATTAGAATTCATAATTTTAATGCGTTCTAAGATTAAGTCTGAATTTTATTAAGAAGCATTAATCAAAAATTAAAATTTTATTTTCCTTTGATCTAATTCTTCCTATATATGCTGTAATTTATGATAAATTATTTACTGTGTCAAACAAATGTGATGAATAACAGGGAAAGTGTTTCACATTATACTTATAAAATGTGAATACCCGAAGTTTATAAATGTTGGCACTTGTCATTTGTATCATATCCACATGTTTTCATTGAAAAATGGTCACGATTAGGGGTTCCATCATGTAGCAGAACTGGTATGCATTAAATGAAAATTCTTACGTTGGCGTAGTGAGGAATTTAGAAGTGAGGGCTCCAACTCGGCTATCGTCCTCGTTACTCGATCGTCATTTAACCTTTAGAGGATGGCTGGTCGATCAAGACACAAAAAGCAATAGTCTCTTAAAACACGGCACTGGTCAGTGTAGCGACCAGTGTCTTCATTGCCCTCTAAACCACTTTCAAATCAGCATGGAGCCTATTACAGTTCCGAAACGTCAATGACTTGAGTGGTCTCTTTTGTATTCAAAGGGGAGGAGGATAGAGTTCGCTCTTTCACGCTTATCTAGAAGTCCCTTTTTTCCCCTCGTATGCCCGATTCTTCATAAGTTAATTTGCATAGTTATGTTTGTCAGTGGATTGTATCCTACTATTTACTCAATTGTCTCATTTTTATTTTCCTTTTGAATTTACTTGATTTCATTCTTTTTTTTAAACGACTGAACAAAAAGATGACTCCTCACATGAAAGAAATTGGGAAACATTTCATTGATTTTGAAGTTGAAATTTTTGGTGATTCTAACTGTAAAGGCGGTATCAAACGTGCATTTTTTTGGCCCAACGTTTCGCCGAATCTGAGGGGGAAAGGTTACCGTAAACAAAACGACATGCTCTGACATCAGCCACGTTCTTTCTTCGCATTGAAATATTACTCGCTGATTTTTCTGCTTCGAAAACAAACATCCAATATTATTTATTTTATTTCGCTCGCGCTTTTGTTTATGGGGGTAAACAGAAATGGAGCATCATTCTGCTTAAAATATTATACGCCGTTAAAATATTGTACATCATTAAAATATATTACGCCATATTTCATGCGAAGCTACCACCATCTTGTTTATGACGTAGGGCGCCGAAGAACCCCATTGGCTGGAATTTCAAGCAACTTTCATTTAGAGCAACTTTCTCAGTTCACTGGCAAAAAGTTGTTCTAAAGCCATTGCTATGGCAACGGAGTAAAAATTACACGAATTGGAACAAAAATTGCACCAAACGTGTACGTGTGATAAGGCCCTTAGTTAGAAAATAAAGAATAGGGTTTAAAGACCTATCTTTGAATTTTTAAGCTTAATTGTTGAAGATAAGGTTGTATCCCATGAGGAATATGAAGTTATCTAGAACAACCACAACTAATCAATAAAGCAAAAGTTTTACGTTTTACAGGAAATAATAAGATAAAAAGAACTATTGTACTATGTTACAAGAAATTGACAGACTTTTTTTTTTACAAAATTATTCAGAAAATATATTAAATTTTTAAAAATTTTACGCAATAAAAATTAGTTTAAATTATTAATGATACTTCGGAATGTTTTTTTGGACTCTTTCTTGGTTGGTAAATTATTTACGTCTTTTCTTTGAAGCATTAGATCATTATTAAATCTGTTATTAGTATTCTTTGCTCAAACATCAGAGAAAAGGCATTTTTATAGTGTATAAATAACAAAATATTATCAAAAAATGCATGAATTTGTCATAGTTATTTTAATTATGTATTTTAGTATTTCAAAATCATTTATAAAATGCAACATAAGTAAAATTATGCATTGTAAAATGTAAAAGTTAAGTGCATAATGTAAAAGATTTTTATTACAACAATTGATATATACAAGTTGAAGCTCTCCGAAACTGGAAAACAAAAAGTGAAATTACAAATCCCAAACTCTTTCATTAAAATTTAATTGAAATGAACGCGTACAACACTCACATTTCCTTTATACACGTTGAATTCAATTAAAAAATATAAGAAAAATGCGACGATTTATAAAATGCTTTAGAAGCAAGAAAAAAATATTTGCTTTTGTTAGATAGCTCTATGCTGTTGCATTTCCCCTTTATTTTTTAAAGTTATTTTACAATTGCATTCAGCTAGTCTTTTTTTTTTAAACAGAATAATTGCGAAAAGTATATAAATATACTACGAGAAATTTTGTTAAATGCTTTAAACTCTGTCTAAAAAGTAATGGATATAATTGTCTTATGAAATAATTAAAGCATCGAAATGAAAAATGAAATATGCTCGTTTGCTTTTCTCCCCCCCCCCCTCCCCATAATTTTTAGCGAGTCTCACTTTTTATGTAGGATAATTCATCCCCTTTCCAAAATAATAAAAGTAAGGCTGTACCATTTTGAGGCTATTTTATTGAATATTTGAAACGAATACAGGATCAGATAACTGTTGTAAATTGATTCGAGAAACACGTTATAAAAGTTCTTAGATCGCCAAAGTATCATTCCTCATAAACATAATTATTTCATGTTTTGGCCAGTGATGGCCAAACGCTGTTCGGTGTAATAAAACCTAGAAATAAACATCTGCTTTCCTATATATCAAAGTAAGAAACATGCAGTAAATGCTTTCAAATAGTCGGAGATCTTTGGTTCCTATTGCCATGTGACTTATTGCCATCATAAAATTTTAGGAATGTGTATCTCTGTTACTTAAAATTGTCGGAAATTGAATAAATAGAAATTAAGTGACGTTCAGCTCAAAAGAGAACCTCTTTTATTATACAAACATTACCACGAAAGAAAAATACCCCTTTCGAACTGGTATTGCATCAGTATTTTAGACCGCAAACTGTGAAGAATGAAAGGGACCAGCCAAGAAATGACAGACAAAGAGAGGGGAGGGTTGGAAAACGTAAACGAAAAATTTTTGACGTAGATAGCGACCCTACTACTAATAGACTAGCCTAGGCTAGACAACTAGAGAGTGAGCAGAGGGGAAATTCCTGTAATACTTTGAGTATTAATTAAAAGGCTTGGTTGTGAAGATGTATTGGTAGTACCTCGAGTTCGCTAAGCAAAAAAATCTGTTCATTATCACACACAAATCTGAGAATTTTCAGCTTTATTGTGCTACCTGAAACATTAAAATGATTCTAATTTATCGAAACTTATAAATAAAATCTAATACGCTCTATCTAAAACCTAAGAACATAAATTTCCTATATGAAAGGTGGAAAAAATAAGAAATCAGGATGTTGTAATTGCAAAAGAAATAAATACAAATGAGAATAGTAGATTTTTTACGTTAACAATTTTATCGAGTTATATGAAAATTTTGATTCATGATAGCTATGATATGTTTTGTCATAATTTGGTTTTTATTATCAAATTAGTGTTTGTGCTTCACCATCATATATTCTACAAATTCAAATATTCAAATCATGTAGCATTCCCTCTTTTTTTACTTATGAAAACATTTTATTACTGTTGTAAAAATATAGTTTAAAATATTTTATGTGTATTTAAAGCATTTATTTTTAGGAACATGTAGATAAGCCGATAAATTATTCACGTTTTATTTAAATAACATAAGGGATAATGTAATGAGACGGAAATCGTAATTTAAAATAACTGGGACGTAAAAATAATTCAAATTTTGAATTTTTTATTTTACCTTAAAAAAAAATAGAAGGCGCTTTGCATCATATATAGACGCATTATTTATGAGAATTCGATCAATAGAACGCTAGAAAATTGAATTTTAAAATTGTAAACAAATGTGATACAACTATGATTCGTGTACACTTTCTTTAAAATTCGTTTTGTGTATAATATTTATTGTAAGAAAAACTATTTTTTTATACAAAGAATGTAAACTATTTGCATGATATGTTCAAATTTATCGAAAATTCTATATTTTGTTAACAAAAATTATGGAAAATTTAAATTATTAATTAAACAATTTTAAAATAGTTTTTTTAAATGTTAATTATATCTAGTTTTGTATTTATAAATATTCAGTGTAGTTCTTAAATTATAAATCAAGTTCATATAGTACAAAGTAGAACTTGAGGATTATTCTAAATGAGATACACAGCTTATAAAATAGACATTTCGTTTATCCTTTCTGATTCTTGTTAATATTTAAATGCTCATGAATAACTCTATATGTTTATAACTGTTGGTTTTACTTTAAAATACAAATAAATATTTATATGTATGAGTACAGAAACAGATATTTTTTGAACTAATTTTTAAAAACAGTGTTTCATTTAAATTGGTCATAAAATTAACTTTTTAAATTCATCAAAGATATTTTCGCAGTAAGAATCAATGCTGTTTCGGGAGAAGAGCCTTTTTACATTCTTGTAAGTACTCTTCATCAGGTGGAGGGTCAGGTTCACTACTAGACTCAACCGTCTCATGGTAAAGGAAATTTGGTCCCTGCCAACACACTGAGTTGGGTCCAATTTAATCTTGACTAACTCCTCTTGAAATTAGATCTGTAGGATTGGCAGCAGTGTTGATCCATCTCTAGAAGAAGTTTTTCATGAGTTCGTGGATTCGAGAAATTCGATTGGAAACGAAAACTTTCAATAAATGTGGTGAAGAATCAATCCAAGTGAAATCATCTTGCACTACACTTTCATTTAGCATATAATCATTTAAGGAAACTCCATTAGCAGAAAGTGAAGATAAATTTAAAACTAATCGAAGTTTTGTAGTATTACTACTAGCTTTAAAAACCCCGTGGTGAAGTAAAACGTAATGTAAATTATAAGAATTGGCATCATTTAATTCTTCCATTTGCCCGAGCTGTTTATCTTCCATAAAATTTGAGAAAAGGAAAGACATTGCCAAATTCAAATATAAACGTCTCTTTAGACTATTTAATCTTTGGTTCGCTATATCAAAGGATACTCCTAATTCTAAACTATCCTCTATAGGAAGTTTCACTAGAAATTTCTTATTTTCACTACTTTGATGTGTGCTCAAAAAATGCTTTTCGCGTTCTATTACTTCTTTATTTTTCGAATTGGGTAAATCTAATACAGATTCCAATTCCCCAAATTTTCTCATATTTTCCTCTATTGCATTTTCTGGAGTGAGAAATCCACAATGTTATAACTTCTAAATACCTTCAACAGCTCCACTGCACACATAACCAAAAACAGTTTCTGTAAATATTAAAGAGTGGTGAGCTGTAGAAATTTTACCCTCTAGTAGTAGATAAAAGAAGGGCTTTGCACCTATTAATAAATCAATCTTCCCAGTCTTAAAAAAAAGGATCAGCTAATTTAATGTCAGATGGACTTTGTAGCTTAAACATATCCAATGATGGCAAAAAGTCAGTTATCTTTGATACAATTAAAGAATCTATACTCCCGCATTAAACGATATATTTTCATTAGTTATTTCAGAAAGAATTTTCTTTTTTACAATAACTGCACAGCCAAAAAGATTGAGGATTGGAATGTTTACTTAAAGCTTTTTATGACCCAACAAATCTGCAAGGCTTGATGTGACACAACAGCACATATTGCCACTATCATAGCGTTTCTCAAACTGAGAGGCGTGATAACCCTGCAAGGAGGCGCAAGCATATCAAAAGTAAAAGATTTAATAAAAAAAACTGGGATGAAGTAAAACAAAATACATTGTGACATAATAAAAAAATACAAATTTACATTGATATAATTTATATAAATATATATCATCTAGCGATATTACGTAATAAAAAATAAAATCTTCAACACACACACATTCTCATTACCTCCAATAACCAAATAAAAACATTTTGTTTGAATTGCTGTAATTTCACGGTGAGAAATTTTTTATTACATTTTCTCTTTAAACCTAAAATACTACTCTTTCTGAGGAAAAAAAAAACAAAATCCAGATCCAGAATTAAAAAAAAAATTAGGAAGATAAAAGAATTTTCACTGTTATTATTATTATTGGAATACAGCGCATTAGCTGTTGGAAGAAACAGAAGACTCTCTTATTTACTTTTCACCCAGGCAAAGCAGAATATATTTGCTGATCAACTGTTTGACCTTCAAACTTATTGGCAGGGTTAGTTCCGTCCCCTATCTTATATGTGTTGCTTTTCATTCAGAGAAGTTGTAAATAATGTATTTCTGTTGCGCTTTTTTTCAAATAAAATTTTATGATATTTGAAAAACCACAGAAAACAATTTTAAGGTGAAGATTTATTTTTATGAGTATTCTCAAACATATAAAGAAGCATAATGAAAAACGTAATACACAATTAATTTTAGAACATCCATATGTTTTTATTGAATACACTCTTAACCCGGGAGCGGTTGCACGGGGCATCTGTGCAAAAAGAAGAAAGAAGTTGAAACTAATCAAGTAAGGGAAGAACCTGCTGAAATAATGCATAATTATCATGTTAACGAAAGTTAGTTTGAGAAAAGCGATAAACATAAAATGAAAGGAAAATTTTCAAATGCTTCCTAAAGCACTAAATAAACCATTATAAGAAGCCATAAGTTCACCCTGTCAAAAAGATACAAATAAAAAAAGTTCAACATGCTATTTGTCGATCATCAAAGAACAGTAAAACTATAATAATTTGAACAAAATATGACAGTTTTACCTGCAAATAACATTCCTGTAATATTAGTGAAAAATGTCTGTGTGATTTGTGTCCTTTATTAAGGTCATATACATTTGAATCATTTTAGTTGGTTTTTTTGGGGGGATGGGGGGATTTTTTTCTCAAATTATTAAAGAGAAATTGAAAAGTGCTTGAACGTAAGTAAGTATAATTTCTCTGAATTAAATGTTTACGGGAATTACGATTTTATTGTGTACAATAAATAATTATAAAAAAAGTATTGGGATGGCTGATTTATCCCCTGTAACTATTAACGTTATTATAAAGTGCGTGCCTGCTCACGGCTAAAAATATTCTGAAGTCCTCTAACTTTAAATATTAAAAATAACACAATTATTCTCCATTGGAATTTCATATTCTTTTTCATTATTTAACATTAATTCTAAATGCTAATTTTGTGAGGCTTAAAATTACAGTTCGTGCAAAATTGTATACAATATGACCATTCATTAAAAAAAACCATTTTATATTTTTGTTTACATTGTTGTGCACGTAGTTTTACATTTCTGGCAATTGAACTATTATATCAACAATAAATCTTTATTTTTTTAAAATGAACTCGTGCAAAGAGCGGGTATTTCAGCCAATACACTTTTAATGTATCAGTACTGTATAAGGTATTTTATAACTAATTCCTTAATACAAAATTAAGAACAAATTTAATAACTATTAGTGATGTTTGTGGTTTTGTATTGGAAAGCAAAGTTTTTATTGACACTCTGAGTAATTTTTCTATATTTAGCTGAGAACTATATTTTGTCTTCAAAGCAGATACCGCAGAATATACCTTTCCAAAAAGGTAGGATGTTAAAAATGGTAATAGTATACGAATTGCTTTTGTTTTCATGCAGAAAATTCATGATCCTCCTCTGCACCAAATTCAAAGAGCGATTAATTGCAAAATTGCCCTTTAATTTAACCTTAGTTGTCCTCAGCAAGAAAATACTTTTTAAAAATTAATTACCAACAGGGCGAAATGATTTTCAATAATCTTAAAAACAATTTCCACACATTGTCCTTCAAATTTGTAAGTTTTAATAAATAACACACAAGGGCTTTTTTTCTCCATTTGCACTACTGGCCACCATAAATGCAACACCCTGAAGAAAGCCCGCAAATAACATGAACTTTATAACATGCATTAGCGGAGGTGAGATATGCAAATGATTAGAATTTCAGCGCAGACACACATCACGCACGCCTGTGGCGCCCCATCAAAGCGCTATTTAAGGCTTGGAGGTTTCGAGGATTTCAAGTTCGGCAATTGTTTTTTTCTTGTGGTTTTTTCAGAACACGATCAGTTATGTCTCGTAGAAAACAGTGATCAGCTTTTGATCAAGTATCCGAGTTCGTCAGAGGAAGGTTAGTGGCCTACCGGGATTGTGGATTATCTTTCAAGGAAATCGGTAGTCGTGTTGGACGAAACCAAACAACTGTAATGCGGATATGTGACCGTTGGATGCAGGAGGGTACGACGGACCGACGTGGTCGAACGCATCCACCTCAGTGCACCACTTCACGTGAGAACAGGCAAATTGTGCGCATGGCAGTGACGGATCGCTCAGACACATCACGAACCATATCACATCACATTGAGTCTGTAACGCATCGTTCAGTGCCTGCGCGTACCATTCGACGCCGTTTACAGCAGAGTGGTCTGTCCGCAAGTCATCCATTGCTTGGTCTACCCTTGACGCAGAACCACAGACGTTTCCGCCGCCAATGGTGCGATGAAAGAAGGATGTGGGCGGCAGAATGGAATGAAGTTGTCTTTACTGACGAGTCACGCACCTGTCTGCAACACCTCGATGGTCGGATTCGAGTCTGGAGACACCGTGGAGAGAGGATGTTGAACAGCTGCGTTATGCACCGCCACACAGGTCCTGCACCGGGTATTATGGTATGGGGCGGTTTTGGTTATCACTCTCGCACTCCTCTAGTACGCATTGCCGGTACTTTAAACAGCCAGCGCTACATCTCCGAGGTGTTGGAGCCAGTTGTCTTTCCTTACCTTCAGGGCTTGGCCATAGCCATAATTTCAACAGGATAATGCGCGACTACACGTGGCACGCATTGTCCAAAGGTTCTTCGTCAATCACCAGATCGAATTGCTTCCCTGGCTGGCTCATTCTCCGGATCTTTCGCCGATAGAAAAATGTGGTCCATGGTTGCTCAACGATGGACCCCTATTAAAACCACCAGCTGCCACACCTGATCAAATTTTGGCAACTTGTGGAAGCTGCTTGGTCTGCTGTACCCCAAGAACACATCCAAAGTCTCTTTGAATCAATGCCGAGGCGTGTGGCAGCGGTGATCTCCAACAATGGCAGCTACTCTGGCTACTGATTCTGGCAGGAACCACACTTCACAGAAGTTTATAAATTTAATCATTTGATACTTGGTCAACATATTATCTACGAAATAAATTTTGTTGTGCTATCTCTTGTCTTTTTTGGTGTTGCATTTAAGATGGCCAGCAGTGTACTTTAGTAGGGGTAAATCAAAAATTTAAATATTTTTGTAAATATTTCCTTGATTTATAATTTTCGGAACCATACTGGTCTGTTTTCTTGTTGATACTTTATTATTGTCAAATGTTCGCTTGCGACTTAAAAATGTACCTATGATTTTGTTTTAATCTACTGCCGTAAATACTTAATACCGTGAATTAGAACTAACGTGCAAATTATAAAATTCACATTCAAAATAGATTCGGTGTGATAGAAATATCTATTCGACCATGACTCTACTGTCTTTTTACACGTTTTGCGCAGACGTTTAATAGTTTGCCCAGCTTCACCCAAACGTTCGCGAAAAAGCCAGATGTTTTGGATATGATAGAAAGGAATATAGTCTAGACCAGGAGTCGGCAACCTTTCAGCTGTGGCGTGCCAAACCAACCTACCACATTCAGCATGATTCAGCGTGCCAAGCAATAGCAAATATTTGAAACAATTTGATTTCCCAAGACAATACATGCAGAATTAGGAAAAATAGAGGCCAAATATACAAATTTACTTATATGCTAATTATGCATCATTTAAAGATATTTATTGACATAAAAATAAACATAAAATACAACTATTACTTCAATATAAATACAAATATTAAAACTGTATACATAAATATGTATATTTTTAGATTTTTTAAGGAAATTTAAAATATGACTGTTCTTCAATATAAATCAAAAATTAAAATTGTTTATATATTATGCATTTTTAAAAATATTTATGAAACTAGAAATAAACAACATATAGTATAAGTGTTCATGCAGCAAAGTTAAAAAAAATTTTAATTTTAATGAGAACCTTGTCCCTGCAGAGATCTACTTAATGTCGCAATATCCGCAGTATAATTCGTTACTTTCAATTGACACAGGATTCATAATGTTCAGCAGTTAAACAATTTCTTTGTGAACTCAAAATATATTTCATATGAGAAAAAATTTGTTCACATAGATATGTGGAAACCAAAAGCGGAAAGCAGGGCACACAGCTATTTTTTTCAAACAATTAAATCTTTCTGGAATGACATCCAGCAATTTAAAATAGGTCGATTTATTGCTAGAGTTATCTTCCAAATTTTTCCGTACTCCGTAAATTTTGTTTTCCATAATTCTGAAGATATTAATTCAATAAGTTCCATTTCAAACTTATCAGTTTCCATCCACTCAAAATTGACAAATGAATGGGATTATTAATGGGTCAATTAAATCAGGTTTGATTAGAAAAGAAAATATGGGCATACAAGCTTCAAAATCTTTGCATCGTTTAGAAAACTCCTCCTTAAGTGCTTCAAAGTAAATTTGAAGTTCATCTTTGTCTACGGTTGATGTATTTGCAAGTTCTTTAACATTTGGGAAGTATTTGTAGGTACTAGTATTAATATCACGGGAAAATATATTTAATTTTGTAGCAAGCCCTTCCAATATTCAAAAAGTTCAATTACTGTTTGACTTTTTCCTTGCAATCCTAAGTTTAATTCATTGAGATGTTTAGTTATATCTGTCAAAAACATCAATTTACATAACGATTCCTTGTCGTTTAATTCGGGAAAATGTTGTCCCTTATCATTAAGAAAAATTTTAATGTGCTCCATGCATGACACAAACTTATTCAATACATTACCACGACTAAGCCAACGGACATGACTGTACAAGGGAAGATCTCTATATTCTCTTTCCATTTCTTCTAAAAGAGATTTAAATTGTGTGTGTACTAATGAAGATCGAGACACTATAAAATTAACTATTTTAAAAACAGTACTTATTACAGAAATTAAGCGCCGAGACAAAATTTTGGCAACTAAACTTTCCTGATGTATTATGCAATGGAAGTTCAATATTTTATGTCCAATATGATTTTCAAGAAGTTTGACAAATCCTTTTTCCTTGCCAACCATTGCAGGTGCGCCATCAGTAGCTACACAAAATATTTTATTTATATTAATATGTTTCTTTCAAAATTATTTATAAATGAAAAAGAATATCCTGCCCTTTAGTTGTACCAGACAGAGGAATCATACTGCATAATTCTTCATAAATTCGATTTTATCACAATATCGTGCAATTTCTGCAAGGACGTGCAACATCATTCAGGTCTTTATTTCATCAAGAGCAATGCTAAATGCAACAGTTTCTTGTAAACCTGAATTTTGTTTCGCAGTTACATTTTCTGCCATTTATGTTTTCTTCTTTCAACAGTTCGCGCAGAAGCAGGTATTTCTTGAATTCGTGATAATATTGTTTGCAAGTTAGGTAAATCACTGAACAATATTTCAGCACTTTTTAAAAATGTGTCCTTTATATGTTTGCCATCTGTAAAAGATTTTCCTTTGGCTACTAAACATTGGGCAATGACGAAACTACATTCTGTCACTTTTGGTTTACTAAAATTGTTTGACACAAAAATGTAATTTCTTTTTTATATCCAGAAATAGCTCGTTCTAAGACTTCACATTTCTCATCAGAATTTTTAAGTGTGGTCTGGTGTTTAGTTTGAAAATGTCTTTGTACACCTGACGTACGACATACGACACTTTCGCGACATAGCATACATACAGCGCGATCTTTTTGTTGTATGAATCCATATTCGTTAGTCTAAGAAATTGGAAATCGCGAAACATCAACTTTCTTTCTTTAGTCGCCATTTGATTCAATATGTAATCATTAACTGGCACAATGATGAAACAAACAATATACAAATTTTCACAATAAAACTAACACAACGAGACAAAGTTAAA